>WNHD01000737.1:0-40509 GCA_011057455.1 Ganaspis sp. Gsp50
GTTTGATTCAATTTGGTTTGATTCAATTCGGTTGGATTCAATTCGGTTTGGTTCAATTCGGTTGGATTCAATTCGGGTTGATTCAATTTGGTTTGATTCAATTTGGTTTGATTCAATTCGGTTTGATTCAATTTAATTCAATTCGATTTGGATGTGAAGATTCAGTTCAGTTCAATAATATTTAGTCCTCCTGCTTAATAATAATTCAATGCAATTTGATTTAATAAGCTTCATCACAATGATTCAAACTTGTTGAATTCGAGGATTCAAGTTGTCTCGATGAATAGATTCAATTCGGTTCAATTCAATAATTTGATAATTTAATAATCAGTAATTTTATGATTTAATTTAAAGGAAAGAATAATTTAAGAATTTTAATAATTTAAGAAATTTAATAATTCAATGAATTTTGATTTAATGAATATTCGAATGATTCAATTCGGTCTGATTCGACGATTCAATTCAAAATGATTCGACGATTCAATTCAAAATGATTCGACGATTCAATTCGAAGTGATTCGATCATTCAATTCGGTCTGATTAAATGATTCGATTCATCTCGTCGAAAAGATTCAACTTTCCAAAGATGCAAAGATTCAAATGGCTTTGATTCAACGCTTCAATTCTTCTCGTTGAAAAAATGTAACTTTACAAAGATGCAAAGTTCAATTCGGTTTAATTCAATAATTTAGTGCCGATTAATAATTCAATTAAGATTCGATTTATGATTCCAATGATTCAGTTTGATCTGATTCGACGACTCAATTCGGTCTGATGCAACTATTCAATTCGGTCTTATGCCACTATTCAATTCGGTTTAATTCAACATTTCAATTCGCTTCGGTATAATTCAGTAAAAAAAAAATAGTTATTTATATTTATTTATTTAGTTATATAGTTATTTATTTAGTTATATAGTTACTTATTTAGTTATTTATTTATTTAGTTACTTATTTAGTTATTTAAATAGTTTATTCAATTCAGTTCGCTTTAATGACAATTCAATGATTCAATTATTAATATAAAATCTTTAAAAGCAGCTAGCAGTTTTCTTTCCTAGCAGCTGCTGAGAAATAGGGTATCATTGTTTATCGCAGCCTCTTCTGGACATAACTATATCGAGGTTTGAAAATCGATAAATCGACGCCACGTCGACAAGTAATGGAGGACATTAATATTAAAGATCTGTATGACGATAGCTGGTAACTACCTACAGGTTGTTGCAAGATAGTTGCGAAGACTCGGGCTTTGTTTCTGTCATGGAGATTATTCGTCTGTTTCTCTGCAGCTTCGCGATAATTTATCAAAGCGATTTATTATGCCCGATAGTTTATTTGCTCCGAATAAGTACCCTCGACTCGAACACTGTCGTTTGTTCGCTTCCAGCATTAACAGTTTTGTTGCTCTACAACGTCATTTATGTAATCCAACAACACTTCATTCCCAGCTTCCTCCTTCTCTTCATCATAGATTAAACCTTGACATGAATTTTCCACCCGCAGAAATGACAGCCATAACAAAATTTTCCTAATTCTGATGGGGATGAGTTCTCTCTCGTGGATCCGAATTAAGAGAGTCGTTTAACATTTTTTGAAAGAATCTTTAGACAATTGATCAGTTTATGATGCTGATCATCAATTACTTTGATCCTTGCAATACTTTGTTCTTTGCAAGGTATTTGAATTGCATTTGGACATTGGGGAGAGATTTTAGAAAAAAAGGTAGTCCTAATTATGGAGCACCTAAATTATTATCAGAGATTTTGGAAATCATTTTTCTTTGGCATTTTAACTTGAATCGAATCCTTTTGATTATACCTGTATGCTACCGGCGTTTCAGAAACTCCTTTACATTTTTTGGCACTAGTGTTTAAAGATTCAAAATTGTGACAAAAATTGTTACGGACAGTTTAGGGTTACGTTTAGATCAAGATTTAATTAAGATTGCATGTTCATTAAGATTGCAGTATTCATTAAGATTACGTCAAGTATTAATAAAGTTTACAACTAAAAAGATTATAACTTAAAAGATTACAACTGAAAAGATTACAACTAAAAAGATTACAACTAAAAAGATTACAACTAAAAAGATTACAACTAAAAAGATTACAACTAAAAGAGCTAACAACTATTATGAAAGTCGTAAGGATCTATTTCAAAAGAGGAAAATAATGAAGATGTTTGGTGATTCACTTTCACTTAATTGGAGCACGTAGAGCTATAATTTACGTTAGACATTTGTGTGTCACTCAAGATACTAACGAGTTAACTAGATCGGCATTAGACGCACTTCCCAGAGGTGTAAATCTGTCAAGAGAAACGCTTGATAATTGCAAGATTGGCATCAATCAAAAATTGAAATAGCAACTGTTCTGAGGATGTGTTAAATTAAGGTCATTGTTCGCGTTGGAAAGCTTCGAATCCATATTAAAGCCACCATCGAGTTTCGATCGGCGCCAGCAGACCACGTGGAATTCGGTCACGGTATATGGTCTCTATCCCTTGACCAAGTTGGGAGGGTAAATTTCCACTCTCCCCAGACCAGAATCAGTGTGTATATGGAGCGAGGAAGGCGTACGTTCGAGTTCCGATAAATGGGAAATTTCAGCAGGCACGACGGGGCAAAGGGCAATTCCTATTCGTGGACGTGATCAAAGTAACGTCACCAAAGTAGTCTATCGTTGAAACCGATTGGTCCGGATCATCCCTTTCCATCTCACTTGCAACCTTTAACCCCCACTATGTTTTTATTCCCACATCCATACATATACTTCTTTCGTCTCCGACCAACTCGTATCGATTTCATTGCGGTAAGCTGTCGTTCTTCTAGAAGCCCTTTTGCCTTTTCGTGGCAAAATTTCTCGTAGAATGTTATGCTAATTGCAATGCAAAACGGGTGTGGGTGTTTTTAAAAAGGGGGTAATGGTTTGCTGTATTGTTATCGTCAAAAATTTGAAATTGATAAAAATACAATTTAATAGGTAGTATTATATGACGCAGGAGAAAAAACGAATTATAAGCAGGTACATGGTGGACCCAATTTCCGTCCGCTTTTACAAATTTCCCCTGTTATAATGTAAATTAACTTATTAAATTATTGTATTATCATTAACGTGGAATTAATTCAGTTGATTGACGTAAAAACATTGAAGAAAATGAATTAATTACGAAAGTTATAATCAAAATTAAAAAGGACGAAAACTGGGCCCTAGGCCGTCTTAGGTGGAAGGCAACTGGGTCAACCACGTACCAAGCTCTATTTAAAAATATTAAATTATTTAAAATTTCGATTGATTTACAACTTAATTTTACGTAAAATTTAGTTTTATTTAAAATTTAGATTAAATTTTATATTACCAAAGGATTAACAAACTTGTATTCCGTGGTGTGTTTTCAAAAAGGGTGTAATGATTTGCTCTTATTTTTATCCTCAAAATTATGAAATTACTAAAAATAATTTATTGGAAGGATTATATGATTCAAGAAAGGAAAATTATAATTAAATATTGCAGGTATCCAGTTTTATACAAAATTTAGTTTTATTTGAAATTCAGATTTATTTATATTTTAATTTCATTTAAAATTCTGATTTATTTATATTTTAATTTCATTTAAAATTCTGATTTATTTATATTTTAGTTTCATTTAAAATTTAGTTTTATTTAAAAATTAGTTGTATTTAATATTCAGATTTAATTTCACATTACCAATGAATTCACAAATTTATATTTCGTAACAAAATAAAGGGTCAGCATTGATGCTCCCTCTTCAGGTAAACATTCAGGTAAACATTCAGGTATAGTGTTCTAATTCTATGATTGCGAGTTCACTCGCGAAGTGTAACCTTGAGTTCATTCCCAAATTCAGGTAAATTTGGGAAATATCTTTTATAACATTAATCTTTAAGCATACAGTACTAGAAATTATTTGTTTTGGTAACTTGTCCTTCAATCTATTCGGCTCATTATGATTAGGTTGACCTCGAGGAAAATTTGTTTCAAAAATATTTTTCTTTTCGTTTCAGATGATTTTTACTTCGAACAATTTTATTTTATGAAAAATGAATTTGTAACCTTTTTATTATTAAATTACAATTATTTTATTTCTATGAAGTTAAACTCGAGCAGTGGTGATTGAAGGATGTTTGTATATATACTGATTATACGACCATATTTAGCACATAAAGAAATTGCACATGATAATCATTAACTCATATATTTAGGAAGTTGAAAAATATATTACATTAAAAAAACTTGCCTTATTTTTAGTTGCCCTTGAAACTTTTCAGCTTCAAATTGAAGTTGTCTTCATCCTCATTGTTCACCATATTCACTTCACTATCACAATCGCTTCACTATCACAATCGCTTCACTATCACAATCGCTTCACTATCACAATCACTTCACTATCACAATCACTTCATTATCACAACCACTTTTACTCTTATTTATTTTCCATTTCTTCATCCACTATCACTTTTTTCACTTTTTAGCCACTATCACTTTTTTCACTTTTATTTGCCCTTTCACGTCTTTTTTCATTTTCACATTCACTATCACATCACAATCACTAACTTTTACATTCACAATCACAATTTATTCTCTCTGTCCCACTTCACCGACCCGACATGGACATGAGGACATTTGAAACTGAATGCAAAAAGAAGTATAAGAACATCTAGTTTAGTCGCTAGCCAATGAGAAATTTTCGATATTAAAAATCGACCAATGGGATAGTCCTATCGGGTAGAAATTTTTTTTCAGACATTAAACATCTTCCAAAGACATTTATCACCTGCATTAATATTTATAAAATACATTTAGTTTAATAATAATAAAATTAATAAAAATTATAATACACATTCAAATTTTGTCTCTATAAAAATCAAAATACGAATGTTTTGAAGTGTTGAAACTTTAAACCAGTGGAAAATATTGACTCTCTTAAATCAGCCAATAGGGTAACACTTAATACATTATACTTTGAGATATTTCGAATTTTAAAGAAAATCGTCACTTCTGAATGTATTCCTATTTCCAAATAGAAGAAACCTAGCGTTAACAAGGTCAATGAAAAATGAATGAAATCGAAAAATGAAAAGAGTAGTCGAAATGATGTGGGATCTACCTAAAAATAGAGAAGAATTATGAAAAATTGAAAATAATTATGAAAAATTGAGAATAATTTTGAAAAATAGAGAATAATTATGGAAAATAGGGAAGACATTATGAAATTATATAAATAAAAATGAGAGACGATAATATTGTGAAGACTTAGTCATCAAACATTTATTACATTCCAGAGGAGTCATCCAATTATAATAACAAATTGAAGACCCAATGAGTCACTGATAAGAATTTGATACCATCATATGTATCTGACTCCATATCCAGAGTTACTGTGTGGTTTGTGGGAAATCGACAATTTGCGTGATTGAAATGTGGTTTCAAGAAATTCATTACCCTGCTCTATATTTCCTCCAATCTTCCTAAAAATTTGCCCCAATTCGCTTTCTATCATCAAAACCAATTAAACCTGTTCTCTTGAAATCTATTTTAAAAAATTCATTCTTTCGGTAAAAATAGGATTTTATAAACTTTATATTTATTTTTCAAATCATTTTAATTACGATCGTAATTATTTGTATAGTGACAGCAATTGTCATTATTACAGTAATATTTATTACTATTACTACAATCGTACAATTATTATACAATGGTAATTATTACAACTATTAGAATGGTAATTATTACAACCACTACAATGGTAATTATTACAATTACTACAATGGTGATTATTACAATTACTACAGTGGTGATTTTTACAACCACTACAATGGTAATTATTACAATTACTACAATGGTGATTATTACAATTACTACAATGGTGATTATTACAATTACTACAATGGTGATTATTACAATTACTACAATGGTCACAATAGTAATTTTCACAATAGTAGCTACAAGAATTATAATTACACAATCGTTATAATTATTTACAGTTTGAAAAATGAAAGATTTTTATGTAAGCGCGAGATAAATTTTGCGCAATTACCTCGAATGAGAGCATACAATAATATTAACGCACAGCTAAAGAGTAAAATTTCAATTTTCTGGGAGCATTCCGTAATTATTATATTACTGTTAAGCGAGCGGGGCAAAGCATCGTTATAACAATTTTAAGTTTAATATAGTATTTTACGTGCCCTCGAGCTCAGAGAAGATCGTGGGACTCAAAAGAGCGTGCTTCATGAAGCGCGCTTGTGATGTTATGATGAGCGTGACATCACTTCCGGAATCCAACTGCTCAACGGTTAGGAAGCTAGGTTGGTAGGTTGGTAGGTGGATGGATAAACGTATGCTTACCAATAACATATACCTGTTCAGAGCGTGTGTTAAACTTAGTAGCAAGGTCGCAAAATAACATCAAGGACATGTTACCAAACATTTTCCACAAACTTCAACAAATTACTATACAACTTTTTTCTTCAAATTATTCTACAGATTTCATTTTTACAGATTACTTTTATACAAGTTATTTTTTTACGGATTACTTTTTTACAGACTACTTTTATACAAATTACTTTTTTACGGATTACTTTTTTACAGATTACTTTTATACAAATTACTTTTATACAAATTATTTTTTTACAGATTACTTTTTTACAGACTACTTTTTGACAGATTATTACATTTACTGTAACCAAAGGTTGTATTTTTGTATTTGTTGTATTTTACATGAAAATATTGTCGAAAGGCGAGAAAGAGTTTGATCCACTTTTAGTACATGACGTGACAAAAAGATAGTGTGTACATATCAATCTGGACCAGGTGCGTGGAGAAAAATAGAAAAGAGTTAATTTCCGTTCATTTCTTTTTTTGCGAGTCGAGACGATGGTCACGCAATAACGCAGAATACCGTTCTGTACCGTTCGTGCGGTCGAATAATATGTATATATAGATGTATACTCTACAAATACTATTCTCCAACATTAGCTTGATGTTCATGTGGCAATACCAAGCCATCACGACACGGGACGAAATGTCAGCTTTTCATGCTTGCCGGAAATTACGAAATGGCGTTACTTTCCGCTCTTCCGTTGGCATAACTCGCAAACATAAATCCTATCGACACTCAACCTATTTCCGCAAATTAGGAAAATTGTCATTCTCACGAAAAGCAAATACTTTTCAAGAATTTTTCCCATTGCATTTGCCAACTCAATTTTTTTGCAATGATTTACAAAGCACATTTTTGGCATTATCGGCAAATTTTCCATTATTTTTGCTTCCTTATAGAGGAAGCATTTTTATTAAAATAGCAACATTTTTGCCAAAGAATAAGAACGGTGATGACGTGAATTATACTCGAATAATAATTTGAATTCAAAAAAATAATATTTTCTCATTATTGATGAGAATGCAAACAGAACTTCCTCTATGAAGAAGCAAAATGAATAAAAGTTGATTATAATTTAAATTCATAAATTCACAGAAGAAAATTATCAAAGAATGTTTTCTGTTAATATGAAATCAAAGAGAAGCATTATCGAAGAACGTTTTTAGATAAACTCATAGAAGTATTATCAAAGAATGTTTCCAATAAAGATGAATTCGCAGAAAAGTATATTGTCGAATAAGTGTTTTTCAAGATTTTTTTTATTTATTTTATTGTAAGTATTTGGTACTATGTTGGGAGTAAAAAATATGTAGTTGAGAATTTTTTTTATTCATCGTAACATATAAACGGGCTACAAAAACTTGTATGCATAAAAAAACCTTTTTCATAATGCAAATATAATTTTAAGAAAGTAATCTTAAAAAGAGACAAGATGAATTTCAATCTCTTTTTCTAGTGGTTTTATAGCTATTCTTTTGAATGAAAAAGTTAGTTTATGAGTGCAAAATATGTACTCAAGAAAATTGAAGTTTCTACTTAGAAGAACTTGTTAACTGCGCAATAAACACTTGACGATAATTTCATTAAGCATTTCTCTAAAGTATTGTTAATTAGAGATAATTACTGATTATCTTTTTCGCTTAAACTTTGATTACCTTCCACGCTTTATTTCAAAATTACTATCATATATCTCTCAAAGAATTTATTTTACTTTATTTTACGTATACAATAAAATCTCGAAATTTCAATTTATCGAACTAAATATGTTTTTACATTCTCATCAACAATGAGAGTGTATTATTAATCCAAAATGGTGTAATTAATTTTTAAATTATTTTTGTAATTATAATGATCCAAACTTTGATGCTAAATATGTGCATGTACTTAAAAATTACCAAAGGATTATTAGAATTCGGTGTTTTGTGTGCTTCTAAAAAGATAAACAAACTCCGTGTATAGGTTATGTTCAGCTGAGCAAATCGCCATTTATCTTTTGTACGATCTAAAAATCAATTTCCTGACTTAAAAAAACGGCTCTTCAATGTTCGAAACTACAATTGATAAAGTAGTAGATAGAAGTTCTCGCTTAGAGAATAAAACCATAAAGTATAAAACATAGATGTCGCAATGGTTAAGGCTAATTTACACTGTCAACAAATATGATTAAAATCAATAGAACATTAAAGCGTTTATTAAAGACTAAATTCAAAAGATAAGAAAATTGTACAAACTACATCATCACTCAAAATCGTGTCGCACTTCGTCATCATGAATCTAATTACAACGAATTTTCTAGTGGCGCTGTAATCGCTCAACTAACGTAAGATTAACGCGGCAAATTTAAACATAAACACAAAATATATTCAGTCTCACAGAAATAATGCAACCCAATTACATCAATTCATTGAATTTAAAAAAATTAAAATATTTCCCGAATTCAAAACATATCAATTTCACATTCATTACATTATTATATTTATTGTTACAATATTAAACTATAACAACTTTTGAATTTTTCCAACACCTGGATTTCAGAAACATTTGAAGCCAACGAAAATCAAATTTCCGTAAAATTTCTTACTACAAAAAATAGAAATTTTAAAACCAAGGATTGCAAACATTTGCTGGAAAGGAAGCGAACCATCAATTTCCGCTTGGCAATATCGTAAAATTAAAAGAGAAAAAAACGATCCAACACTCTATTCCAACAATTAGACCAACTTAAACAATCTCCAATAAGTAATTTCCATTTTTAAAAAAACGTGCAAAACCTCTAAAAGTGTTGGGAACTACAATAAAAACAAGTTTAGCAACTGGTCAATGAAAATCGGGAGAAAATTCACCAATTATTTTTCCAGGTTTGTTGGATAATAGACGATTATAGTGGAGTTTTTGTCGGGATCTCGTTTTGCGTCTGAAATTAGTTTAACGAGTTTGCAACTTGATACGGATTCTTTTCAGCGGCACCGTGAAATCATGGGAGCGTTTCAAGTGAGACACGTAGCGTAATTTAATTTATAATTGAGGGAAAACCGCCGGCAGTGGTGCCATCGCGTCTAGCCAGCAGTCTGTTGGCTCGAGTCTGTACGGGTCATTAGTGCGTCGGCGTATCGACCGTCCGAGTCCTACCCCCGATGATCATCCTCTCTTTTTCTTCATCTCTCTCTCTCTCTCTCTCTCTCTCTCTCTCTCTCTCTCTCTCTTAGTCTATTTCTCTCTTTTTCCTATTCTTTCTCTCTCTGTTTTATCTCTTACTCTTTCTTTCATTCTGTCCTTCTCTCTCTCTCTCTCTCTCTCTATTTCATTCTTTCTTTCTCTCTCAATCTTTCATAAAATCCACTCGCGACTTTCAATCCCCCACTATCGTGCCAAGAGTCATTAGAAAATACTCGCCAAGTCCATCCATTCACTAGCACTACCTCACACCCTCGTTTCCGATTTACCGCACCCTCGTCTACCCCTTTTCTTTCCAAGCCTCGTCTTATTATTCTCTCTCACGCGCTTTTTTTACTCGCTCCTACTAAATTTGTCTTATTTTTATCGCTTAACCTCGAAATCTCCTGGCCTTCTTATGTAGGCCATGAATCTTCCGATAAAGGAGGTCATCAAATGTTTTTTTAGAAAAAAATTGACCAAAAAGTTACAATCAATAGACGACACATTCGAGAAGTTGGGCTTATGACTATTATTTTTTCTCAAGCGAAAAATTTGCACGTGACATGACTTAATTTTACATGTGGATTCACCTTGTCTCATTCTTATTCACGGGAAAAATTTGCGCCATTTCTTAACTTTGCATGTGGATTTACCTTAAGGTCTATCTACAATGCAAACAATCTTGTCTCAAGCGCTGCGCAGAAACCGTTTTTTATGTTCAAATGGAAACTGTGCAACGGTAGTGTCTAGAAAATATTGTCGCATTGTAGAGAGACCTTGAAAGTCACCGCGCATTACGTTACGCGCAGCGTCAGCGCGAACCTACTGAGTTTCGCGTCAAGCTTATTTTTGTATTGTAAAGAGACCTTTAAACGATGCGATGCTCATTCCTTCTCGAGCCAAGAATTTGCGCGCGCAACACTCTCTAACTTCACATGTAGATTCACCTTTAGTAAGTACGTCGCTGCGCGCGTCGGTTCTCGCTCTTTTGTACCTCCTACTCCCCACTCCCACCATCTCCAAGAAGCTCCTGCATAAAATCTGTCTGTACGAATCGGTGTTCCGGTGTAATAAAATTTGTTTTTTTTATTTATCTTTTTTTTTATTGATCAACTTCATTTAATAATTATTAGTTCAAAAAATATCGATCACTCCAAGTCAGTTATTACCAAGTGATAAATTCATAATTTCATTTAATATCTGTACTTATTTTGAGATATAGGGAAAAGTGGTTCTATGTTTATTGACAATAATACAATTATTTAAAAATACAGTTTGTAAAAATGTGCAGATCGCAAAAAGTTTGTAAAATGATTTGATGAATAAAATGATAATTGCATCGTTTTGTAATTTTATAATAATTAATTATAATTATAAGTTTTTTTTGTTTTATAATTTTTAACACGACGCTTAACGACTTTTTGGGATTTCGTGGTCAGGGCCGAAACCATAGTTTCACTTTGGCGTCCGTCAGTCGAACGCCTAGATTCTCAGGAGGCTTTCAGGAGAGTCTTTAAAGGTTCTTGGGAGGCTCTAGGAATGCTTCAGGGAAGTCCTGGAAAGGGATTAGGGTCTCTAGGGAGAGGGCGTGGAGCCGTTGGGAAATTTTTTAGAAGCTCTGTGGAGTCTCAGTAGAAACTTTAGGGTGCCTTTAATTTTTTAATTTCAGATGCCTTAAAAAAATTGATTGCAGATTATTTTTGCTAAGGATTTGGCTAGATTGAAATCTACTAAATCCTCGATTGTCAGCGCAATGTGGCTGCTTCTCGTAGCAAATTGTTCCTCATATTGTAAAAAATAAAAAATTTGAAAAAATCGAATTTTTTGGTTGCAAAAATCTTGAGCTGCATATTTTTCTAAAATTCGTGTCTTTTGTAGAAAATGTTTGCACTTTTTGTTCAGTACAAAACAAGTCAAATCGAAGGCAATTTATTCTATAATGTTTGGCAAATTACACAATCATATCAAACAATTTTGCAGAAACAGCAAGTTTTAGTTAAACGGACCAAAATGATTATTCCGTTTTTAACTGAACCGTTTTCTTCGATCTTCTATTTATTTTCAATCATATTTTTGCGTTTCTTTCTAAATGTACAAGAAACTTTTAGAAGCTTGGCAGTAATTTCTTTCCAAAAGAATCAACTTTTTATAAACATTCCAGTCAAAATTGTCAGGTTTTTAAATTCACATTAGAAGAAAACCGACAGCACTAATTTATATTTTTAAGGAAAAACTCACTCATTAACTTGTTATCGGCAAAGTTTGAAGGTTGAGACACTCACCTGGAACAGAAATAACACAAAAATTATATTCCAATAAAATGCGTTGGGAACTACATTAAATATTAACCATACAGAGAAAGGAAATTACAAAGGATATTTTTAAAAGAGTTTTGCTGTTAAAAAAAAAATCTTAAAGTAAATTTCAAAGTAAAGTAAATACTTTACCTTCAGTACCTTCAAAGTAAAGTACAATTTTAATTTAATAAATACACAGAAGGTATTTTTGTAGAGAAAGTTTTGTAATATTTATTAGTTCTACACGAACATTTTTTACATTCTCATAAATAATGAGAAGGTATTAATTTAGATTAAATTTCTCCTGTGAATAAAAAGTCCCTACCTTATAACCATTTAACGGTTTATTGAATCCAACAAAATGAACGCATTATCAATCCAATCGAATACGTTATCCAATTAAATGAATACTATATCCAACTATAATTGAATAGGTTATCCAATTATAAATACATTTTCCAAGTTATCGAGTCCGTTATCGAATTGCGTATCCAGCAATCTTTCTGCGTGTATAATCAATCACGTCTACAAATTGCTTCTTACAAAAAAGAATTCGCAATCACGGTAGGAAAAACGACAATTCATCATTTCCTGTTCACTAAATAGCGGACAAAATGTGAGGTTGACTTTTCAGAAAAGGATTTAACGAACGTAAGAGCTAGACGTTTACAGATCACTGCTCGTAACTCTGATTTGAAATCTTGACTCTGGGAATCTCCACGCGACAAGCAGATCGTTCACGATATAGTCTGCGATTGAGTTGTCCCTGAGGGATGCTGAAGATTGATAGAGCATAGGCACGATCGTATTAGGACGCGACTCGTGGATCTCAAGAGTCTAGAAAAGGTAAATAGGTTGCCGAGAGTCTGGACAGATGGTTAAAAGAGAGAGAAACGTTACGTCCAGACTCGACCGACTTTTTTCAAGCACTTCACAACCGTTTTTCTAAAACCTGTTTTTGTATGTTTCAAAGAAATCTTTAAAAAAGTGTTTTACATTTATGTTTAAAAAGGTGTTTAACATTTATGTTTAAAAAGGTGTTTAACTTTTAAGTTTAAAAAGGTGTTTAACATTTATGTTTAAAAAGATGTTTAACATTTATGTTTAAAAAGGTGTTTAATATTTATGTTTAAAAACGTGGTTAACATTAATATTTTAAAAATTGATTAAAATAATGTCTAAAAAGATATTTAAAACTTAAAAAACCATTCTAAGTGAATGTTTAAAAAACCGTCTAAAAAGACTATTTAAAAAACGTCTAAAAAGAGGGTTTAAAAACGTCTAAAACGAATGCCTAAAAAGGATCTCTAAAAAATGAATTTGTGAAACCCTTTTAAAATGGATGCTTAAAATGAAACGTTGATTGTATAAAGGGGAAGGATTTTTAGTCCCTGAAGAACTAATATGTTGGGATTATTTTTTGTAGGATAATGGTATTCTTTTTCTTTTAAAACGTCTTTTGTGTCAGTAAAAGGCAATAATAAGATCCTCGCGTGCAGAGAATAGGAGAAGAGATATGGTTCGCGTGTACGGGATGATTTACACGATTCGAGAAACGTTCCGAATTTGTCGCTGGTGAAAGATGGACGACCTTGTTGCCAAAGCCTGTCGATGCGATTTATCGTGCGGAGATCGATACCGCAGACACAGTCCTTTGTGAAACTGTTTCCTAAATTACAGTCACTCTGTGTTCCTAAAAGTAAATCGGCTTAAATTATTGCAAAAGTCTGTCTAACTTTGGATTTAGTCATAGACGATATAACCAGTGGCTTATTGCTACATGTTGACAACTTGCATTATTTATGCAGTAGTTGTTACATAGAAATTGCAGTGTAACTTAAAACAGCGGATTTGGAGGGGATAAAATAAAAAATGTACAATGTTATAGCGAAAGTTTTACGACACGGTCCTTTATGATTAAACATTTTCAGTAACGTTACATTCTAAATTCGGTTTACAACATTAATCCATTAAGGCCAAAATGAAGGGATTTATTGGACAAATTTCAGTCGCTTTGTTTTATATGCTGTGTGCACATAAAAAATTTAAATACCATCATTTATGAGGTAAAACTTTACACTGTGATATTAAAAATTGTAAAAAGAAGAACACACTTTTTGGAAAAAAGATAATTTGCATCAGGGCATATATTAATATTTAGAACCTAATGTATAGTATAATGTTTTAATCCTATTGTACACTAGATCGCGAAATGAAAATTTTAGTTGATGAAAAAAGATGTTGGTTCATTAAAAAATGTATTGTACGGTCAATAGAATACATTTTTTGATGAACAAACATCTTTTTTCTATTGTATGGTCAATACAATACATTTTTTGACGAAGCAACATCTTTTTGATGAACCAAACTGCATAGGGTTTATTTTGTTTTTGAAAATTATTTGTCATTATTATTGATTGTTATTAATTACCATTACTAGAACATTACTATATACATAATAGTTTATAGTAGTACAATATTATAATAATATCATAGTAATGTTTTAATCCTATTGTAGAATCGTTTTCAATATGATCCATTCTGATAATTTTGCACCAAATAATACGAACCATTTTTGTTTACCATTGTATTTTAATATTGAATAATAATTTGACATTGTTTATCAGTTCTATTGTATGAATGATTTCAATTAACTGTTGTTAATTGAAGTAATTCATACAGGTGAAATTCAACTTCTACTCAATTGACAAATAAATTGGCAAACCATAAAGCTTGTAATTACAACTTGAGCATGGAATACGAATCAAATCGTTGCACAATGGATAGTTATCGCCGACTATTCAAAAGCAAATTGAACAATTATGATTGGCTGACAAGTATGAAAGTTTCTGCTGCCGTAGAAATTTTATTCTTGGTCTAAATAAGCTGACACATGTGAACAGTGAGTCAAAACTTCAAGTTAAATATTATAAACTTGTGTCACGTGTTACCAATGTGTCGTTAAACTTTATAGACTATTCTCGAATATCTTAATCTAGCTTTAAACTTTTGCGAAATGTTCTCAATGTGCAGCTAAACTGTTTAAACTCTTGTCAAATGTCTTTGATATTCAGCTTAAAATTTTAGACTCTTGCCAAATGTTCTTTATGTGCAGCTAATAATTTTAGACTCTTGTCAAATGTTCTTAATGTGCAGCTAACAATTTTAGACTCTTGTCAAATGTTCTTAATGTGCAGCTAAAAATTTTAGACTCTTGTCAAATGTCTTTCATTTGCTGGTTAACATTTTTTATTCTTGCAAAATGATTTTGAAGTGTAGATAAACATTTTTAGAGTCTCGAATGCAGTGGAGACAAACATTTGCGCTCGCATTTGCGTTTGGTAAAATTTTCTAAAAGGTAAAGTATTGGTTAGGGATTTCTGTCAAAGAGTGAAAGAGAAATATAATAAATTAATCATAGGAAGCATAAGAAAAAGTTGATAAGACGCATAAGTGGGTGGCCTGGGTTAAAATACTGTTTAAAATTTAAGTATTCTTGAAGCAGGCAAATGGTTGAGGATGCATAAGAGTAAGTGCTCGAAGAAAAGAGGATATTTAAATATGTATGTCTAAGCACAGTCACACATTATGAAACGCACGCTTTGTAAAGTAGTTTTGAATTATTCATGACAATTTTCCGCAGGTTAAATGCAACAACTATAATAACTTAATTGTCTACTTGATATTATATTTGCATTAAATTACAAGTTTTTATTTTCCATTGTATCTGCTTTCACTTGGAAAAAATGTCTCAAATGGTTCTGCATAATCTTTAAACTCCAAGAATCTTGATAATCCGAAAAAAAGGATCTTTATAAAGTTCAATTCTTCGAGCCAAAATAAAATTATATACAAAATACAAAAATCAATACAAATATAAAATTCAAAAATTAATAAAAACTTTTTACAAGTTTTACGATTCGATGACCATGTATTTCATCCTTATCAGAAGTTCTATTTCTCAGAATAAGCATTCTTGCAATGGAAAAACAAAATGTTAAATTTCAAGATGAACCTGAACTTTTACTTCCATGTAGAATTCCAATTTATCTTGGAATTTAGCAGATGATGCATTGAAAAAGAACATTTTGTTTTTTGTGTGTATATATGCGA
Source organism: Ganaspis sp. Gsp50 (assembly GCA_011057455.1). Taxonomy (NCBI): domain Eukaryota; kingdom Metazoa; phylum Arthropoda; class Insecta; order Hymenoptera; family Figitidae; genus Ganaspis; species Ganaspis sp. Gsp50. The sequence continues at coordinate 15,968 of WNHD01000737.1, forward strand.
ATGAATCTAAACGAATTCCTAAATCCTAAACAAATTTTTGAATCCTAAACGAATTCTTGAATCTTAAACAAATTTTTGAATCATAAACGAATTCTTGAATCCTAAACAAATTTTTGAATCCTAAACGAATTCTCGAATAGTAAACGAATTTCTGAATCCTAAACGAATTCCAATTAATGCCGACCCAATTAATAAATGCAAAAGGAAGTTAAATCCTGAATAAAAAGTGCACAAGGACGAATTGGATGGCGCTGCAAGTTGAAGAAATTGGATATGAAAAGGATCTCCTCGTGCGAACCATTTTCCAAAGTCCTCAACATGATATTTCTTGAGCACATGTAATCCTATAAGTAGCATGTTCTCGGTACCGGTTTATGGAAAAGTGAATCTTCTTTAATTTCATCTGGGCAAGTGGATTCAATTTCATGTCATGCAACTTGCGATGTCGACCAAGCTCCGTTGTCTTTGGCACACTCCCCATCTCCCCTCCTCTCTCCCAACCCTCTCCCATGCATTGAACCGATGAATCAAAGCCCGAACGAGCATTATCGTAACCGTATTGTGTGCGCAATAGAATTTAAACCAGTGCTCTCTCCTTTGCCGGGAGCGAACTTGAAATAGGTTCCTTGCTATGGTGTTTCCATGGTGACCATGGAAGCTGCAGCGCAGGAGGAACGCGAGAAAGCTGAGACGAATGAGCAAGAGAGATCCTCTCGAGCGAGAGAGAAGCTAGAGTGAGAGGCCCTTCTTGAGCAAAAGAGAAACCTTCATGAGCGAGAGAGAAAATCTTCTAGAGCGAGAGAGAAAATCTTCTAGAGTGAGAGAGAAAATCTTCTAGAGTGAGAGAGAAAATCTTCTAGAGCGAGAGAGAAAATCTTCTTGAGCAAGAGAGAGACCTTCTTGAGCGAGAGAGAAAATCCTCTTGAGAGAGAAAAGCCCTTGAGCGAGTGAGAAAACCTTCTTGGACAAGAGAGAAGCTGAAAACGATTCATGGAAACTGGAAACTTTGTAGACACGACATTTCCTGCCGTTAAGCGCAAACGGCACGCGAATCTGACCGAATGTGAACTGGCGAGGCATTATTTGAAAAGCAGTGCTAGGCCTGGAGATCTAGTTAGAGTTTAGGTTTATTTGAGTCAAGGTGCAAGGAACTGGGAATGTTGCGCTCGAGTCCGGAAGGATACTAAATCATGTAAACACCGTGTAAATCTCGAATGCGAACCCTGTCTTGGCATTCACAACCACGTGCACTCTTCATCGTGTGAGTCGTTTGTAGAATATATTGCGAAACTCGACCTGCTGTTAGGTCACGAATTCAACCCAAAAGCACCCTCTACGTAAAACGTTTCGCTGCCTAGGTAGCGTAAAGTACGTTTCGTTGCCTAGACTGCGTAGGGTAAAGCGTATCTTATAAGCCATTCAAGTGGCTTATCCCATACGAATAATTTTTGCTCTGATGCCATCCGCAGCTAACTTGGGGGTCTGGAAACACATTAAACGCAATGATTCGCGAATTAAATGGATTATTTACGTGCTCGAATTGCGGAAAATACTTATAAGGATTTATAGATATAAGGCTATAACCAGATAATAGGCAATAATAGAAATTACCACAAGGGATTCTATAGCGCTCAAGAAAAATAATCAGCTACTTGTTGCCCAAAATCTTAGCTATCAAGCGTTCATTCAAGTCTCTTTTCTTCAACTCGGATAAATATGTTATTTATTTTCGTTTCATTTTAGGTTAACAAGCTAACGGAACTAATAGTCGAACATTTTGTTTTTTATACGAAACATTTTTTGATCATGCTTTAGTTCTCAAAATGCACAATACAGCTTTATTTTTGCACAACACAGCTTTATTTTTGCACAACACAGCTTCATTTTTGCACAATACAGCTTTTTTGAAAAAATAAACCCAGGTTGTACAATATAGGAGCAAATCAAACGTCAACTTAAAAAATCTCTCGACATTAAATTCTAAAAGGAAGCGTCCAAACGAGGGATATGGAATATTCACAAGCGTACAAAGTTCCGTCAAGGAATTAAGCAGGACGACCCTAGATTTGCGCGAGGGATTAATTAATTATCAGAGGCAGGCAGGCAGTCAGTCAATGAGTTAGTCGCAATGCGGAACCCTTCGACGTGAATCTAGTGGGGAAGACTGTTTCGAGCCCTCGATATTCAAAAGGGTGGAAGTTGTCTAGATTTCTTCGACCGATAGTGTCGTCTCTTTCTAATTTGCTGGTGAAAGGTAGGAGAACTGGACAGTAACTGTGTGTGCTTCACCTTCGTTATTCTCCCATTGTATCAGCGTTCCTGTAGAGGGACATAAATCATGACGTCGCGCTCACTGTCCGCTATTTCATTTGATTTCATCCCTTAAATTTCGGGCACGAACGCGTCCAACGAGCTACCAGGTTATATCGACATCCGGCACTTTTGCTTCCCTTGCTTCCGCACACAGTGTCCGGCCTTGTTGCCCAATTCGAATTTACCACACTTTATTGGCCATGCTGCGTGACATGCCGATTCAGCGACAATACCATGTCGAAACACTATTTCGGAAACTAAGCAAACTTGCAAACCAAACAAACACAATTCCAACTCTCTGTGTTATAAAAAATCTTTGTCATCCTTTGCTCCTTTTGCTTTCAGAATTAAATATATTTCTGGGATTAATTTTAAAAAAATGTAGTTGTTCTTCTTAATATTAAAAAAATGTAATTGTTCTTCTTAATATTAAAAAAATGCTAAATCGGTATTTGAGAAGACAAAAGAGATGTAACGTTTCTCTTACTTTTCGGCATCCCCGAATGACGCATCGAATTCGAGTGAAAATGGGAGGGAGAGAAAAGTGACGCAAGTTTTATTCGCTCTTCGGAATCCCCTCTCCGAATGCTGAAGAGAGGGGATGCGGAAGAACGCAAGGCAACGTTGAGTTTCTTTTACTCTGCGGCATCCCCTCTTCGGATCCGTAAACGGAGAGGGGATGCCGAAGATCGCGAGTCAAACGACGCGAGTTTCTTCCACTTTGTAGCATCCCCTCTTCAAACTCTACAGCGGAGAGGGGATGCTGAAGATCGCGAGCAAACGACGCTGAGTTTCTTCCACTCTTCGGCATTCCCGATTATTTAACACGTTTAAGAAAGCTGCGCTGATACATTTCGTTGATCAGCGTCAAAGCAAAGCAACGCTAACTTTCTTTTCCGCATCCCCTCCCCGAATCTGATTCGTAGAGGGGTGATGGACGTAAAAACGAAGCGACGCTACAATTTTGTTCGGCATCCCCTCCCCGGATTCCAAATCAGAGATGCCGAAGTTCGCGAGCAAGCAACTCAAAGTCTCTTTCACTCTTCGGCATCCCCTCTCCGAATTCAAAATTGACGAAATTCGATTCAATTTTGAATTAGGAGAGGTACGAATATTACGAGTTTAAGAATGCTCCGCCATAAATTTCGTTTCAGATCATCAATACTCGTCAATTGTAAATATTAAAAATTGCAATTGAGCTAAAGAAATATTCAAGGGAAGCAAGGTGGTCGATTTTCATGAAATAGAATGACCTAGAAAGTAAATGATCCATGAAGGTATGAACCGAGTAACCTTTAAACATGTGTGATGCTTCTTTAAGTATTTAAATTTTCATGGAGTGCGTTCGAACAAGTGCCATATGCCACGCGTCATCCGCTTTGTTCAGGTCAAGAGTCGAAGTGGAAGCCGAGTCCCATTGTCAGGCAGCCCTCTGGTTTGGTATTTTTTAGGGGTTGCTGTGTTCCCTACCTTTCTTTCTGGCGCCTGATATGCACCTGTCAAGCCCACGGGATCCACCTGTCTGCCGCTTTGAAACCCCAAAATCCCCATTGTCCTTCATCAACTCCATCGTGAACGATTATAATAATTCTACGTTCCGCTGTCAAGTGAAAAGTTTACCTTCAAGTGACAAGCATTCAAGAGAATCTTTCTCCTCGAAATAAAATCTTTCAAAAAAAGTTTTTGCTTTGAAATTGTATTATTATTAAAGTGCATTCAATGCTAATGGTACATTGTATTATTTTATATATTAGTATTATTTTATACATTAGTATTATTTTATACATTAGTATTATTTTATAGTGCAATTTTTTAATACAACTCAACAAAATTACTAAAACAAAATTTTCCTGGGAATATTCTGAAGTATTCTGTAATCCAATTTTTGTAATAGTTTTAAAATTAAACGAAAACGTGACGCTAAAGGAGCCGTAAAAATTTCTAATTTGTAAGCAAAATAAAGAGAAGTGACGATAAAGAAAATAAGTAATAAAAATAAAAGAACTCTTGGTAAAGAAAACGATCTTCCTTGCTAATGACATTACCTAACAATCTATGAAATTTAAAGTTTAAAGAGGATCATTTTCCTCTTTTTGGGGGATCAAATGGTAAGCTTGGTGGTTTTATAAAATCGTGAAAGCACGTTGCTCGTTACCTGGAAGGCAAAGTAGCGACACTGCTGGCACTCAGGACCCTCTTAAGACTGTTTATCGTCAATCCCCCAACTCTACATGAACGTCGTCATCGTCGGTTAAGCTGGAGAGTCAAGTGTTTAAGCTAAGCTTTACTAAACCACCGAAAGCTCCCTAGAATATGGACTCCTAACGTCGTTTCCAATATAAAAGAACGGATCGATACATTGTTCATTCTTTAATCAAATTGAAAATTCCCAAGGAGCCAGACGCTGTAAAGTTCCGTTTCTTTCTTCACAGTTATCCAACTTTATTTACGGAAGGGACAAGGAATAAGATGCAAATTCCTCGCAAACTTGAATAATTTACTTAGATCTTGTTTAATTAATTAACATTTTCTTCAATTGATTAAACTAAAAAGAAAGCGGGTGTCGCCAGCAAATTAAATTAATCATCAACATTTTACATGAAAATGATGGTTATGACCAGCCTTAAAAATACTGTTTTCATTGTTCCGTTTTTGAATAAGCCACTTAAGTCTAATGACTCGTCCCTCAGAGCGGAGAAAGCACGTAGGACCTAAGTCATAAAAATGACAGGAGAATTGTGACATTCATTTTTTAAAAAGTAACGAAAGACCTTTTGTGACGGATAGAGAATAAAAGTGGGGACACGTTCGTTAACCTTGCGTCGAAGTAGGTAGCGAGATTTACGAAGGGTGAATGTCTACCCACACACGTTCACCTTTCGCAGTTTTTCACAAAGTATAAGAGACCACGTGCTACGGAATGTATCTAGACTCGGTACTGCTTCTTCTCGTGGGATCGTAAAGTCGCTTAATCGGATGAAGTTCCGCTAGGGCGGAACGAAAACCGAGAAATGGAGGCGATCGTAAAAGATCGTAACTTTACAGTGAAGTCGCCCAAGCAACCCTTCGTTATTTCTTTTTCTCTCACCCTTTGCCCTTTATTTCTAGCCACTCTAGGTCCCTAGTAAACCTTAGTCTTCGTCCAATGGATAACTGCTTTCCTCGTTTTCTTTTTGCTTTAAGAACACTTTTTAACCCTTTGACTCCAAATCCCCGTTGCACTCACACGTGCCGCTTTTTATACACGAGAGAATTATAATTTTGATCAAAAGAAATCCTTTAAATAAATCAAGAAGTGCGAAAATGCTGTAATTGGAGTTGTGAAAAAAAAAGTTGTGGGAAAACTTCCTTTTGTAAAGGAAGTTGAAAAGTTTGAATGATTTTTTCAACGTCTTCCAACGTTGACAAATTTATCGCAAATGCAATTTCCCATAATGTCAAGCTGATGAAATTACAGAAAAAATAGGCTTTACTGGAATGTAATTGGTTAAATAGGTATCGAGGTATCGAGAAGGAAAGATTAATTTTTCAAATTGCGACGCTCAGTTTCCCCCACTCTTCAGCGTCCCTTCTTTAGTTGCTGGAATCGGAGTGGGGAGATAAAAGTGGGACAAGAGTGGCGCTCAGATTGCCGATTGGGAACTGGAAGGGTGAAATAAGCGACGCCCACTTTCTCTCACTCTTCAACATCTCGGATATAGAATTGACGTTTTGGAGGGGAGATAGCGTTGAGACAATTGCGACGCTAAGTTACTCTTCAGCATCCCCTCTCAAGATACCGAAAGTGAAAAATAGGAGTGGGAGAGAGCCTGCATTTCATTACACGTTTTTGCCTGTAACTCAAAAACTACCCAACATTTTTTAAGTTTCTTAGACTCAAATTAAAAAGGGGAGTCGAGGGATTAAAACAACTGGGTTTTGAATTTTTCTTGAATTTTCCAAACTCAGGGAAAGCTCGTGAAAAAGAGGAATTGCAAATTTTCCCCTTTTCTTCAGCATCCCCTCTCCAGTTGCTGAATCGAAATCGTATAGTAGGAGTGAAAAATAGCGGCGCTAAGTTTCTCTTACTTATCGGCATCCCCTCCCAAGATATCGAAATGAAATTAGAAGTAAAAAACAAGAGTGGGAGGCAGCCTGCGCGAAGTTTCTCCCACTCCTTACACGTTTTTGCTCGTACCACAAGAACTACTCAACAGTTTTTAAGTTTCTTAGACTCAAATTAAAAAAGAGACTCGAGAGATTAAAACTCCTGAGTTTCGAATTTTTTCTGTAATTTTACGAGCTCAGGGAAGGCTCGCAAAAAAATTTCCGAAAAATTACAAACCAACGACTGGTGTAAAAATGGATAAAGCGAAAAATAAACTAAAGTAAAATATCCAAAAGATGTTTAAAATTGAGATTGGATTTGCGGTTGCCAGAATTTAGCTGAAAGTGGAATAAAATCTTTCTAAGCTTAGAGTTCCGTACCTCGGCTTCTTACGCCGTAGTACTTTATTCAATTAAATTCCTTTATGAGGCAATGGAGAAGGTTTATGGCACAAGTCGAGGTACGTTTATGCGCCAGCTAAGATACCGCCAAAGTACATTCCAACCAAGGAGACACTGTGCAAAAACTCCAACTTTCCAATTCTTCAGATTTTTGTAACAAGACTTTTGCTTATTTGGCTGATAACAAACGAATTAAATCGAAGAAAAATGGCGTCATTTCCTTTACATAAATGTCCCCTTCCAGAAGTAAACATCTAAAGCAAAATATAATGCGTATAAAACTCGATATTAGGACAAAAAAGAAATGCTGAACCAAAAACATAAACCGATAAATCAATAAAATGATGGTAAATGTCATTTCAACAACCGTATTTTTAAGCATCATTGTTTTTAATCGTGGCATACGGTTCAAGATAAAGAAAGGAAAGAACACTGATGTGAGTTTCAACAGTGACGGTAAATATTTGGATAAGATCTTGGTGAAGATCGTTATTTCCTGAAAGTGACTGGCCCCGGATTATTTACCAAGATGGAAGGAGCGGTTGTATTTCCTGAAGGGATTTTTCTAGAAATAATCAAATCCTTGGTGGATAGTATATATATATATAGATTTTGCGTAATGTTTTAAATCAGAATTGGAAGAAACAATCGTCACGATAATAGCAAACTTCTTGTATGTACTTTTTTAAATTTATCTTGAAATTCCTTTTCAGCTTGTCATAATTATGGTCATTAAGCAGAGGGGTTTTTTTCATCGTCGTTAAAGTATTTTACAAGTGAATCGAGATCAACGTTGATATGACTGAAATGTACAGGAGCATTATGCTAATTGTTCTAACCTACGACAAACATTCTTATCTAACTGCAGTCATTTGACTCTTACTACAATTGCCCCAAGTGAATTAGTAAAACTATTTGCGAAGCACTAACACAACCCACAAGTTTATAATTATACGTTCCAACCTCTTTCTCGTAATCTGCTTTTAAAAACATATCTATATTGAATTTCAGTACATCCTGCATTTTTAAATACGTTTGTATTATTATTAATACATTTGTTTTATTATATTGCGATGTTAATTTGTCATTTCATTCGTCGACACACTTTCAAGGTTACTTTTTGCAGGATTAAACATGCGCAGTAGTCACCTCTTGCATTCGCTAATTTGTCATTTCCTTCGTCGAGACACTTTCAAGGTTACTTTTTGCAGGATTAAACATGCGCAGTAGTCGCCTCTTGCATTTGCAATGCGTAGTAGTCACCTGTGAGTGTTACACATGCGCAGTAGTCACCTATGACCGTTACACATGCGCAGTAGCGATTTATGACCGTTAAACATGCGCAGTAGTCGCGTACGGCCGATACACATGCGCAGTAAACATTTATGGCCGTTAGGCATGCGCAGTAGTCATCTATAGCCATTACACATGCGCACCTGTGATCATCTAGGTCCATAACAGAAACGCAATAGTAACCTACGAAGTCGATCACATACGCGTAATAGTAACAGTAACAAAAATTGAATTAAAAACAAATTACACATGGAACCATAAATTATTTCGCATAAAGAAATATTAAAAGGAAGCCAAAAAGAAAATAAACATTTTTAAAAGAATATAAAGTTATAAAGGAATAAAATGACTAAAAGCATGAAAAAGTGGGTTCATTTCTTGATACGAAGCTAATGCGGCTGGTATTTGTGAAGATATAGACAGAAGGCGTTTGAGATAAGTTACTAAAAAGAAATTTAAGTTTCCTTTGGACGTAGACATCCGATGAGCGAAGCCAAATGTGTATAGAGCCAAATGAAAGTTCAGAAGCGCTCGGGATCGCTGCGGTAATCTCCGAGTAATGCGCGATAAGTCTTCACGACCCGGGCAAATAAGAGGGGTTATGTACCGCAAAATCGCCAGCAACCCAGTTTTAGACTTGCACGACCGGAAGTGCGAATCCCGTTGGCCAACGTCCGCATTCGCAAAGTCGGAAGTCAGCTCCCTCGAACCCACCAAAATAGACCAAATCATCTTAAAGCAGTTCGTTAAGAAAAATCCACGATAAAGCAGAAATTCTTAGTTCTAATTCAATCAAGAAAAAGAGAAAAGGCAGGAAGAAACCCCAGTAAATTGAGTTACATTCGAGGGAAAAATAAACCGCAGTTAAAAAAACAGCTTTAAGATTCCTTTAAAAAACTTTCCTCGTCGGGATTCATTAATAATGATCAAGAAGGGCAATAATTTTGTTTGTGTTTAGTTAATTTAAGTTGCTTTAAAGTGTAAATGAATGATTAATTAAGGAAGAGAAATGTAGTGAAACAGTTAAGAGGAGAAAAATAGTGAGATAGTATAGAAGAGAAAAATAGTGAGACAGTATAGAAGAGAAAAATAGTGAGATAGTGAAGAACAGAAAAATAGTAAAGCAGAAAGAAGAAAATAGTAAAAAACAGAAAAATGATTTATTTCTAAAAAGAAAAAAGCCAATCAAAAATTTTTAAAATACCAGCAATAAAAACAAAATCAAAATTTCTTCTTAAAAGCAATATTTTAACTATTAATTATTATTATTAATTTGTATTATTAATTTGTATTATTAATTTGTATTATTAATTTAATGTCAAGTATGTTGAATGTGCAATTAAACCCATTTTTTATCATTCAAAAACTATGAAAAATAATAATTAAAAGCAAAAGAGATTTTGTGTGTCGTAAATTTGAACGCGAGAAAAGCTATACTATATTTGTAAGCTTTTTTCCTTCGTATCCCCTCTCCGTAAGCTGAATGTAATTGTGAGAGAGGAGAGAGTTTCTTTTACTCTTTAGCATCCCCTCTCCGAACGTAGAATCATCACCGTAGAGAGGTGAAGAGCGTGAAATCGAAGCGTCACTAAGTTTCTCTCATTCTTTGGCATCCCCTCTCTAAATCCCGAATCAGAATCGGAGAGGGGCGTTACAAAAGAGTAAGAGCCATACGCTGCGTTTTTCTCTCTTTTCGGCATCCCCTCTCCTATTACAAAATGCGCTCAATTCTCCCCTACAGAATTTCTTTAACCCCGAATAGAAAAATACTAAAGATTCAGAAAAATGAAAAAGGACTTCTCGCTTTAAATTTTATATCTTTAATTTTTTCCAGTAAATTCTGTCCTCATAGGAAAATTACCACCTACGAAAGTGGCTATTTACTAAACAGAATGAAGCGCTAATCCCTTGGAGATAATGGATTTGCGACAGACATAACGGGAACAGTTTCGATTGAACGGGAACTAAAGTAAATAAATTTGAGAAAGGCAAAAAAAATTAGCGAAAAAGAAGCACGCAAAGAGATTATTAATAATTTAGCAATGGGAGGTTTGGCATTTCGTGCTGCTAACAGTAAAGAGCAACCAACTCGGATTTACTCGTGCGATAAATCAAGCACCGATTCGTGTTTTACGTTTTACGGTTTATATGAAACCGCGCTGAAGCGTATTCCCGGTACAATAGGGATTTCTCGTAGCCAAAATAGTTTATTCGTGTTACTCTGAGAAATTAAAGAAACACATAACCTAATTCTGCTATCTGGCTTCTTTTTATAAATCTGGTGTTTGTGTTTCATCTGTCCGGCAGATTAAAGAATTTTTAAACACGCTTTTCGCTATCAAAAGATTATTGAGTGCATCGAGTAAATGAACTGCACAAATCCATTATGGGGATTAACAAGCCGTAAAATCCGTTAGATTATTCTTGTCTATTATAAAAGTGAAGCTTGATTAATATATGCGATTTTATAGGTGCGTGTTTTTACTGGTTGGCGAATAAAATTGCTGATTAGATTATTAGGCACTTTTTCTTCTCAATTTTCACCTCTTGTGGTTTATCTTCTTTTTTTTATTTCCTATCTACGTATTTCTCTTTTTGCTCACTACTTTTCACTATTTAGTTTCCACTATTTAGTTCTCACTATTTAGTTTTCACATTCTATTTTGAATTTAAACATATTGGCCACTATTTACCACCTAGATTTTACTTTCCATATGTTTTTCTTATGTTCATTTCCCACTTTTTCATTTCCACTTTTAACTTTCCATTTTGAAATTTCCATTTTTCCAATTAATTATAGCGATTTACCACTTTTTATTTTATTTTTCATTTGCTACAAGCAGTAAGTGGAAAGTATGTAGCAATTGGGAAACTAAAACTTGAAAGTGTGAAGTTAAAAGTGAGAAAGGAAAAGTGGGAAATGAAAAGTAGGAGGTGGAAAATAGTAAATGAAAAGTGGGAGGTGTAATGTGCAAAATTAAAAGTAGGAGATGGAAAGTGGGAAATTAAAAGTTGGAGATGGAATGCGGTAAATTAAAAGCATGAGGTGGAAAGTGGGAAATGAAAAATAGGATGTCGAAATTAGGAAATGAAAATTAGGAAGCAGAAAAGAAAAATGATGCCATCAATTTTCTAATTGGAAAAAACTGTTTCTAATCCTGCCCAATTTAATAATCTCCCAATGTCAAAAACAAAGCAAATTGATAGAAATTGCAAAACAAAACTACAAAAATTATAAAAATCTTGTTTGAAACCTATTATAAAGTATCTTGCACAAAGGATCGAATAAATCAATTGGCAATGATGGTAGGTAGAAATGGAAATTGATTAGTTGCAACAGTGAGTTGTAACCTGATGAAAAAAGGAAAGGTCTAGAAAGGTGAGAAAGACAAAAGGAGAAGCCAAGATGAGAGATAAGAGAGACCACAACGCCACAAGTCTGACTGTGGAATTACTGCATTGGTTTGCAGTCTCGGTATGGCGGTTGGCACCCCTGTGTTACCTGCCCCGATAAGATTCCACGGTTGAGTAAGTTCCTCGGTATCCAATTTCCATCCAACACGGCAACAGCAGAGTGGGAAAGTTTTCTATCAGTCGATCGACCTTAACACTAGCGATGCTACACCCTTAATAGCTATTGGAATCAAAGGTGGCTTACCTGCAACAAAAAATATCGAAAACTCGTTAGACTGGTGAGCGCAATCTATAGAAACCGTTGCAATTTTTCTTCGGATGCGTGTGGATTGTAAATTGGATCCAGCCAGCAGAGCGGTCACACTTTTTTTCAAACGTTTTTTCCATTGAGATTAATTACCCAAAGAAAAATTGCAACAGGTCAAAGGGTGATTTCATTGCATTTAGTTTTTAATCAATATAGCTTTGTAATTATCCATTCCGAGTGCTTGCGGCAAGCGTCGGACTTTGGTGAAATTTAATCGCGCAAGGGAAGATGAGAACACATCCTGCTTCTTTATAAATAGAGAATCTTTTTGCAGCCATGATTTCTGATCCCGTGACCTTTATGTAATTTCTCGAGTCCGTTACACGCTGATATAATTCTAACGTCAGTTTTTTGTGTTGTTGGAAAAATAATAAAAAATTAGATGCCGTTATACGTTCATGAACAAGGTGTTTGCTGATAAGAATCCTGATACGATCAGACAGTTACGCAATGCAAAGATCAGCATTGCTATAATAAAAGTATTCAAGTTGTGTAGATATCAGATGCTGTTATCCGTGCGTGATTGGCTGCACTTTCGAGTTAGCGATGTCTATATACATATATATTTTACATTCTACACGAATGAAAAGTTTCATAATCAACTTCGAAAGCGTTTCTCAGTCCCGGAGGAAGGCATCGATTATTACCCGCCGACCTCGAACTCGATGATCTCACTTAATTGACGCGTTATCGTTAATCGATCCTTCCAAACAAACAGGCTTTATATCGAATCGCCAAGTAAATATAAATAAAAGTCGGCAAATACCAATAAGATTTCATTACTCACGTTTTGCACTGACACAGAATTCTATCAAAAATCCATTTCCAAAATATCAATCCAAATTGCACCTATTTCTTACTTTTAATATCTTCCCTCTTTCCTATTTATCAGTTTAAATTACAAAATCCAGGAATTTAAATTCCATTAAAAAACTGACCAAATCCTGTATATTGAAAATTTCAGGTATTCGAAATTTCTATTAATTATTTACATTTTTCGATTATCAATCTAATAATCAATTCAATTATCATTGTTCACATTTGCGGGATAATTTATATCCTAATGTATTGAAATTTATTTCAACAGCTTATTGACAATGGTTATAAAAATATAATGCGAATGAATATTCTTGAGCTTATACAAAATTTAATAAAAATTTAATTTGTAAAATGTGCGAATCAGATTTCTCGTTATGTAATCAATTTTGTTAATCTCATCAAAGTTGTGAATATTTCAATGAATTGGGGTTTCAATTTCCTTTTTAACTAAAATGTGAAATATTATTTCATGCAGAATGTAACAAATTTAACTTGCTTTTCTAATTGCAGATTAAAAGTAATTATTACGTAAATATTCGTTGAGGGTTTAAATTCAGTTTCCATATGATTACATTGCGGTGAGGATAGAATTGTGCACACAAACGTAATAAAATTAATAAAACATATTTTGATGTATTAAAACTTGAAAAAAAACATCTAAAACTTTGTATTTGTTACTAAAACTTTAAATATAATATACAATAATAATAATAATAATAATAATAATAATAATAATAATAATAATAATAATAATAAAAGAATAATAATAATAATAATAATAAAAGAATAATAATAATAATAATAATAAGAATAATAATAATAATAGTTATAATAACAATAACAATAAAAAAAAAAATAATAATAATAAAATACAATAAACAAGACGCAAATTTGTATCCGTCGTTTTTGTGGATGACATATTAATTTTGAACACACAGTTTACATTTTCCAGCTTCTCAGTGTACCGTTGAGGAGCAAAGGTCTTGGAGTAACGACAAAATACCATTTGCTGATTACAGCGTGTCATGAAAATTGATAATTTTCCGATAAAAGTATTTTATATGGCAAATGAATGAAGGAGTTTGACACGGGAATGTATAAACGTGGTAATTTCGTTGAGCAGGAATAAATGATAGATGTAATCAAGTGTATATAAAGTTTAAGGTTTTTCTCTTGGGAGGAAAGAAATTGATGAAAGCACTCACCACTGTGCAGGGTGCAGGTGATGGTGACAGCGCCATAACGACTATAGAGTTTCTGAATGATCGATGCAAGGATAGCAAACGTGTGTCGCAATGAAGATAAATATATATAATGACTTGACGATTGCCGAGACAGTCGTCTCCTCACGATTTTATGATATTAGTCAAGTGAAACAAGACCAACAAAAATAACAATTGAGAAAACGATAAGAAAAGATAAGACACCTTGTGTTGTGCAATCGCTTTATTTTTAACCTCAAAATCTCAATTTTTTACACAAACTATTACAGTAAGTAATAGTTAAAACAATACTATACAAAATACTATAAAAAATACTATAAAAAATACTATAAAAAATACTATAAAAAATACTATAAAAAATACTATAAGCAAATACTATAAACAAATACTGTACAAAAATACTGTACAAAAATACTACAAAACAGTATTACTACAAAAACCTCTATAAGTAGAATAATATTTTCAGAAACCTCTGTAACTGGAAACCCTCTCGAAATCTCTTCAACTCGAAGTTTTTAGCTTTTCTTTTCCGATTCGTTTTATCAAGGTTCTACTGTATTACAATTACAAGCTAATACAAAAATCGTTTATAGTTTTTGCAACAAAATATATCCTCCATTGAATCCCCAGTATAAATAATACAAAATAAATAATATCATAAATAATAGATAATACGTAAATAAACATCGGCAATCTAAAAAAAAAGTAAGTCTTTTTTCATGTAAAAAAAAGTAGAACCAGATATTGACAAGAGAATCGTGGAAAAAGTGAATCAGCTATTTGGAAGTAAAAGTAAGCGTTAAATTATGAAAATTGAAACTGCTGGAGATGCTTTATCACGCCCGACCTCCGGTGCTGACTTTCATTACTTCCCGACACTGGTGCTTTTCTATGGAGGTTTCTGGCTCACTTGAACCCTTCTGAAGTCAGCCGGATCGTGAAAATACGTGGTTTATGTGAAAACTTGAACATAAACGCCATAGAACACTTTCAAGTGTTCACTATCGTAACCGTTTCTTGGGTGGACGGAAGTCAATGTTCCGCAACCAGTGGTTTAGATGAATTCTGGAGCGATTCTTTGGCGAAAAAAGAGCAAGGCAAAAGCACCAAGAAAGAGGCAGCCACCAAGGGCCAAGTATCCTCTCAAGTGTGGCGGGAATCGAACACCACAAGTTGAAGGTGAATTCTCAAGATTGCCTACCCGGAAAGTGGAGACGAGGAGAACCCTTGTGGCGCGTCTTAATCCACGCAAACGGTGCATGATAGTGCGAGAAAGAGAGCACCGGAGTGGGAGAAAGAGAGTACAAGAAAAAGAGTATAAGAAAGAGAGTATAAAGAGAATATAAGAAAGCGAGTATAAGAAATAGAGTTAAGAAAAAGAGTATAAGGAAGAGAGTACAAGAAAGAGAGTATAAGAAATAGAGTTAAGAAAAAGAGTATACTCTCTAAATTTGAATCAGCGATAAGTGTATCACTATTTCAAATTAGCGCATATACGCTGAGAAACAGCGAAAATTCCGCTGAAACATCAGCGAATTTGATTTGAATAAGTGATACACTTATAGCTGAGAATCAGCGGAATTTCGCTGAATCAAATTTAGAGAGTAAGGAAGAGAGTACAAGAAAGAGAGTATAAGAAAGAGAATATAAGAAAGAGCATATAAAAGGGAGGATATAAGAAAGAGAATCTGATTCAAAAAATTCCTGAGAATCGGTGCCAATGTTGGCTTAATGATGGCACAATTTGAACGCCAATACTGTCCCAAGTTTGCCGTATTTCGGCAGACATTACTGGACGAATATTGGGCCGTATTGTTTCTTCTGGAATTTCACACTTGGGGTAGAGTATGGGTAGTAGAGTCTAAGAAAATGAGGATGATAGTAGGAAAAGGAAAGCGAAAAAGACGCAAGAAAAAGGGAGAAGGAACGCAGAACGATCGACCGGTACAAGGCAACGTGATTCAAAAACCGGTTTACCGTAAGTGGAACGCTGATCTGCTACTCATGCACGATACAGGTAGGTATCCCAATAGAACCAGCATGGATGCTGTGCTGCAAGATAATGAGGAAAGAAGACAGAGAAAGAGAGAGAAAAGGAGATAGAGACAAAAAGAGAGAGAGATAAAGAGAAAAAGATAGGCAGAGAAAAAGAGAGGGGAAAAAAGGGAGAGAAAGAGAGGGAGAAAGAAAGAGAGAAAGAGAGAAAGAGAGAAAGAGAGGGAGAGAGAAAGAGAGAGAGAGAGAGAAAAAGACAGAGGGAGGGAAAGAAATAGAGGGAAAAAGAGAGAGACAGAGAGAGAGAGAGAGCAAGAAAGAGAGCTCGGAGTTGATTCGAGTTTGTTTACAATCGTTTCGAGAGCCTTAAAGAATTTCCGTAAGCGAGTTCCTTCAAGAAAAAGCCAAGTTGTTGGATTTAAGGATGCAGAATTACATAAGATCCTCAACGACTCAAATCGCTGCAGCTACACCAACCAAGATAAAACGCTTGCAACTGTTTTATGGTCTCTTTGACCTCTTCCTTAGGAATGTATACTCATAATGCTCTCACTTGAAAGCTAATTAAAAGAGTCGGTCTGAAAATAGCAACTGTTATGACATACAATTATGCTACATCGGTATAATACGTAACTGATGCTACATCGAGAAAACTATACTTAAACCAGTGTAACACATTATTGAAATCCAAGAATGTGAAATTATTCCTGATACAAAAATAAATACTTGAAAATAAAATTTAATTAACACGAGGATAATCTTCAAACGTAACGTTTTAGATTCAAGGATATAATACCTTTTTCTTGATATATTTGTCTTGCTAGCATATTGATATCATCATTTAAGACATTAAAAGAATATATTATATTCTTGAACCAACTTTTATAATCAAGAATATATTTTCTTGAATTAAGAATAATTCTGTTTAATTTAAAAAAACACAATAAAAGTACGAACTACGGACATTTTCATTACCAGGAAGGGTAATATTAAAAAAAGGAGTTGTAAAACAATTTGAGAAAAACGCAGCTAAGACGCACGGGAAAGAAATAGAAAAGAAAACAATATGAAGACACTTGTGAAAGAGTAAGAGTAAGGAAAAGTACGATGGTAATGGCAGGAGACTGGCAAAGAGTTGACATCTAAAAGGTCGGCATTTCCGGCATTATTGCTTCAAAGGAACAGTAGGCAACGGTGCTCTCGTGATATTACAACGCATAACGCGCGGCCCCTCAATTAATTACGCATTGGGTGAAGCAAGAGGAAAAATGAAAAAGAAAGAAAGACACAAAGCGACAGAGAAAGCAAAATACAAGCGCTTAATGAAAGTTATTCCACTGAAAAAGAATTTATTCGAAACTTGAGATCTGAAAAGTCTCATGATACCTAATATCAAGAAGGTAATAAAGAAGGGAGCTACAAAGGGACCTTGTAAAACGAAAGATGAAAAAAAGAGTATTGTACTTGGTTAATAAGGTGACAAACAAAAACACAATGAATCCGACTTTACTTTATTAAATAAATTGTATTCCAAAAAGAATTAAACAATGTATTATTTTCATACATTCGCTCAACTTACAATTTCGTTTCTTTTAATTCTGAGTGGTTTTTGCATAATTAACTTGAATGAAAATACAAAAATTATATCAAAATGATATCAAAAATAATATCAAAAAATAATATCAAAAATATATCAAAAAGAATATCAAAAAATAATATCAAAAAGAATATCAAAAAGAATATCAAAAAATAATATCAAAAAGAATATCAAAAAATAATATTAAAAAGAATATCAAAAAATAATATCAAAAAAATACCAAAAAGAATATCGCAAAAAAATGAATAGTAATAATATCAAAAAAATAGATGGTAATAATAATTAAATAATAAAAAAGTAAAGTAAACAAACTAGTCAATTCTTTGTATAATTTCTGCGTTAAAAACAATTTGATCGACAAAGTTTTATTAGTGAAAAAGTTTTAAAATTGAGTTTTAATTACTTTTAGTTTAATGGAAAAGTGAGTGAACTATTTTGATGTTAAATGCTTAGTAGAGAATATATTTTGAACAATGCACAGGTGGATGAAGCTTTATAATGTTCACATGAATCCTTACAAACGATTCGTAAATTTTCACATTACATTTTAATCATGTAATGTATCAAATTCCTCGTTTATTAAATATTGTGCATGCATGTCAATCAAAACACTAGTCTTTCGGAAAGTTGAGTATTTCATCAAAGTTAATTATAACCAAACCATTTCTGATCAATTCTTTCGTAAATTTTGGTAACAATCTTTACAATAAAAGTATTAATATACCTTTTCCATTAGTGGAAATAGGCTAAAGAGTTCAGGAAAATTTTAAAATAGTTCAAGTTTCCTCAAATGTTTAACATATTTTACAACAATCAACTAAAGCTTTTTGAATGTTCAACATACTTTAAAACAATCTACTAAAGTTTCCTGAACTGTTCGGCATACTTGAAAATCGTCAATTAAAGTTTCTTGAACTGTTCGGCATACTTGAAAGCAGGAAATTAAAGTTTTATGAAATATTCATGCTTAAAAACCGTCAATTAAAGTTTCATGAACTATTCCGCGTACTTGAAAACAATGATTTAAAGTTTCCTGAACTGTTCGGCAAATACTCGAAGACAGTCAATTGTTTTCCTAAACTTTTAAGCACAATGCAATCTCACAATGTAATTTCAATGCAACCAATGAAAGCAACAATTCAAAGCAACAATTCAAAGCAACAATTGTTGCTTTGAAATATGTCTATCAAATATTTACTATAGTAAATATTTTTATATAATAATAATTTATAAATTTTCAAAAAGTGAGTGAATTTTCAATCCAAAAGTGAAGAACTGCGAATAAAAAAATAATGAAAATTTTGTTCAGAAAGGATTCCTTTCTAACACGGTAAGATATGAGATAAAGAATTAGAATTCTAATGCACATTTTTCTGAGAGTACAGAATAGTGGCAGGAGGTAGTAAACGAACAAGGAAGAATATCGATGTTTCGCTTTTTCTCTGTACGATTCGAATCCCTTCTATTCTATCCACCCCTCCCAATTTCATACCACCCCTTTCCAACTTCATTGGCTCTTCTCTTATTCGAAAAGCTCGGGTCGTCGTACGATCGATCCGTATTCGGATTCAGACTGAGCTTTGGATTGCATTGGAAAAAAGTAACACAGTGCATTCGTCGCAGAAGAGAGTACTCGACTCGAAAAGCAATTCCACACGTTTTAGACGATGTCGGCAAACACGATTCTTCAAATCGCACCAATATTTTCAACTGACGAGATCCTATTTATTACATTCATTGAGAATTTGCATTCGTAGCCCATGATTCATTAATGTTGTTTGCCGTTTTACTTTTAATTCCGGATCAGCTACTTCATAAATGATAAAAATATTCCCTTTGTAGCAATCAATTGATGCTGTATAGTAAATCTACAAAACCACTGGGCATGCATAAGTAGATAATGTTGAAATAGCCATTTGTTGATAGCAGTTATCAAGCCGGAAAGCAATCATGATTTACGGACTAACTTCCGCTCCTCTTCACTTAATTTGGATTCTGATTTAAAAATAAATAATGTAGTATTGCATCATTGTTGAGGATTATTGTTTTCATATTATTTTCAAAGCTCAAATACTTTCAAACTTCAATTACTTTCAAACTTCAATTACTTTCAAACTTCAATTACTTTCAAACTTCAATTACTTTCAAACTTCAATTACTTTCAAACTTCAACTACTTTCTAACTTCAATTACTTTCAAACTTCAACTATTTTCAAACTTCAACTATACTTTGGAACTTCAACTACTTTCATACTGCAACCTCTTTCAAACTTCAAATATACTTCCAAACTTCAAATTACAATTTACTATTTGCATATTGTTTTATATACCACTGTGGAAAAGTCCGGCATCACAATAAATAAATTTTGATATACTTTTAGAATATAAATATAAAATATCTGTATCAAATAAAAAAGTAAATTTAAGATTAAAAGTACACAGAAAAAATAAAGTCTAAATGTAATCACACTTAGAAAGCTAAAAAGACTAAAAACTAGTTCAGATTTTGGCTAGAAGATGAATCAAGTCAAGTTTTAGTCTTAAAATTAAACATTTGAGGATAAATTTTAGTCCAAGTGGACTAAAAACAAGACATATGAGGATAAATTTTAGTCCAAGCGGACTAAAAACAAGACTTATTTTTTTCTATGTAAATCTGAGGTTAGTGTTAATAAGAAACAAACCTGAGGTAAAAGATAACGAGAACTGCATCTTGGGTTATGGATAAGAATTTCTGAAACTTAGGTTGTCGACAAGAACTTTCCAGATCTTAAGTTAAGGACAAAAATATTCAAGTCCTAGGATATGGACAAAAATATCCAAGTCTTAGGTTTTGGACAAGAATTCCTAAATCTTAGGTTAAACAAGAATTCCTAAATCTTAGGTTAAACAAGAATTCCTAAATCTTAGGTTAAACAAGAATTTCTAAATCTTAAGTTATAGAAAGAACTTCTAAATCTTACGTTATGGAAAAAAATTTATAAATCTTAGGTTATGAAAAAGAATGGACAAGAACCCCTTTTAAGACAAATGGCTAAAATCGTTGTATTAGAACTGATTGTGAGGCAGTCATGTGACGTAAGATTGAGAGCAAGATGTGCAATAAGAGTATGGTGTCTGGTATGCACATAGGGCGATAATAATAATTAAATACGAGGCGCAATGACACCATCCATAGCGCGTTCGCCTAACGAGGCTGGTAATTACACCAACAGGTTCATCTTCTTGAAACCTTGCAAAAACCTCGCTCGTTCTGGTGCCGCCCATTACTCATGGAATATAAACTTTGCATGTGTATATACATATATATATACGTATATTATAGTATATATAGTCAGCAGAGAACCATGAGAATTCTTCAAGACAGTCGTCCACCCTGATGAAAAGCAAGACAAGAACTCGCTTGTCTTAAAAGTGACATTAAGAATTCTCCTTTCTCCGAAAATGAAAAAAATCTGTCTCGTTATATTCGCCCGAGATAAATATAGTCCAAGCCACACTCATGCAATATTCCTACCTTTGATGTTTAATAATGTCCAAAAGAAATTGAAAAATTAACATTTTAAAGATTCTTTCGGAACAGCTCGAATTTAGTGACGCAATGTTTGAAGAAATGGACTAAAAGAAACTAATTTCAGTATCGGTTTGAGTGCGTTTACACCGGCTTTTATAACGAGGCGTGTAAGGAAATGCGGACCGTCAGAGTGGGGGAAGAGACTTAGAAACCTTTCCTCACGCATTTCCTTACACGCCTCGATAAAAAACCAGTGTAAACTCACTCAAGCCGATCTTGAAATAAATTTTTGTTAACTAGATCGGTGTAAACTCTCTCACTATTTATTATAATTTACTAATTATAATTTTATAATATGTATATTTCTTGTAAGAAAAAGTATTTTTTTAGAAAAGTAAAGTAAAACTAAATAAAATTAAAGAAAAATCTAAGAAATAAAAAATGTAAGATTCACGGTAATAATTTTTACAAGGTCTACTTCGATATTAAAGAAAAGACGAAAATACTTATTTTGTCGAAACCCTCCTAATCAAATAATTGAAATTAAGTGCGAAAGAATTGTTCCGGAACAATGAAAACGAAAATTCAATGAACCTTGTTGTGTTTCAATTTTCTCGAATAAAGCAGAGAAATTACTAGAATAGAATAAAATTTGCTTGATGTGTCGAAATGAAGTTGTTTAACAGAAATGCAATTTGTGAAATGAAGCGAATCTTAGCCACCACTCATCAACCATATATGAACTCTGTGCAAAGTAATTACTTTAGACAGCACTATTAGTCGGTTCTCGTGACCCCCGATTATTATTGGTTGAACTTTCTCCTTGAACTCTGACATTAAAAATGAGATTTTAAATTGCTGCTTGTATAACCGGGACGTTCATTAGTTCTTAAATTGAACTCAATGTAGATTAGCTTGTCTCAAAAAATACCGTGTTAATTGAAAAAGAAGCTCTCACTTATTCTTCTAGCTTTACAATTTTCAATACCATGGCATTTTAAACTTTTCATTACTCTGACAATTTGACATTTTCAATAAAATGACAATTTTCAATTTCCATTACTGCGACAATTTGATATTTTCAATAATATGGCAATTTAACATTTTCAGTACTATGACAATTTAACATTTTCAATACTATGACAATTTAACATTTTCAATATTATGACAATTTAACATTTTCAATACTCTGACAATTTGAGTTTTTGTGTAAATTAATTATTCGTGGATAAAAATGTCACGATTCAAAGTTTGATAATGATTCTTTTGAAAGAAGGAAACGTCGGTATCCTATGTACTACTATTTTACTTCTGCAAGGCCGATAATTCTACCGCCGACCTTGATCGACTTTTTTTGTTCTTCACAGAATTCAGAATTCTTCTTTTGTTCTGTTCTTGTCGGCGACGATGTCTTTTTGTAATTCACAAAACGTGTGTTCCGGGCTCACAAAATATTTGCAATGAAAGTATTTTTAAAGAAACAAATGTCATTTTATCTGCTACACTGTCGTGGCACTTCAGCCGAACCGACATTCCTACCGCCGACCCCGCTCGACCCCAGCTCACTCTTGTAACAACAGCGTCCGTAGTATAATTTCAAACTCGATTCGAATTCAAAAAACTAATTTATTCTTTCAAATTACGTTTCTTCTCGAGTATTTTTAGTTAACATTTACTCTAAATGCAATTTAAAAAATTTTTCCTTCTTTTCAAATTGCATTTGGATTAAAAGTTAACTAAAAATACTTGAGAAGAAACGAAGAAAAAAGAAAAACAGAAGAAAAGAAGGAAAAAAATTATATTTTGAATATTTTCAAATTTGATTTAAAGATAATTAAATTACATTAATTTTCAATTAAATTACATTGACTTTCAATTAAATTACATTAATTTTCAATTACATTGAAAGTCAGTCCACTCAATTTCTTACTTTCACGAAGATCTGAACTACAATTTTTTGTCCCTGGAACTTGAAAAACGTTCTTTGAAAGCGAACCTTTTTCTCGACTTATCCGCGCCAGATGAAAAGGCATAAAAATAAGTCTCGTATGCAAATGAACACGTAATATGCGGAACACACATTAGCATAGAGTTACGCAAGTAAATCTTTTTTTAAAAATGCTCGTTCTTTTAAAGGTGTCAGGGGAGGACTTACTGGCTGGGAAAAGGTGGTTATTGCTGTTGCGGGGTTCTAATAAAGTCGGCTGGCACAATAAGTTGTGCCATGTGTGTAACACCTAGCGACAAGCGGAGCCGAGAATGAATGTATGGGAATTGGTCGTGTACCTATTTTGCAATAAGTACCCGACCCACCAACGAGATTCCTCTCGCTACAACCAACGCCTCCGTTTTACTCAAGCGGAATTATCGTCCTCAAAATGCTTCGTTTTCATTCCCTCGACTCTCGTGGAAAAATCAGCAGCCGACGCGCGATAATATCCCTCACTGGCTTTTCAGTTGGTTGTCAGGACGTAGGTTGCAGGCATAAGGCGGGTGGCGAATTTCCCGCATCAAGAAACTAGAAATAAAGTGGGATGCAACCAAGTGTTGCATTCAACATGATACACCCAAACTTGCTTCCTCCGTGAATATTATAATTCAATGAGAAAATATTTTTATTGACACTCTTTTGCAAAAAAGATTTTTTTTCAATTCAGTTTATCGTCTAGTTGAGAAAAGCAATTTTTTCCTCTCGAATTTTCTAACATCGGCAACTTTGACAAGGTTACACGATTTTTAGGTTAGGTAAGGAATTTCAATAAATAATTTAATAGAAACTTAATATTGACCACCGGAAGAGATTACAAAGTGAAATTTATTATTCATATTGAATTTTATTTTGAATTTGAATTTTATTTTGAATTTGAATTTTATTTTGAATTTGAATTTTATTTATTATTCATACAATAAACATTTGCATTCGATGGGTCGTGACATAAGAGTAGAATTGGTTAAATTAATTTTAATAAAAAATTGGATTTCGATATCGACCTGCATTATCGACTGAGTTGATTTGAATCGTAGTTGAAAGCGCATGCGCAATTGCATAGATGTATTTGATACCATCAACAAAATACTTTAATAAATTCAATAAAAAGTTGTTAGAGCAAACAAAATTCTTTAATAAATTCATTTTGTTATCATTACGTTGTTATTTTACTTAGTATATTTAATAAACTTAATAAACGTTATTGAAACATTATAGTAAAGAAAAGGTTTTTGAAACATGTTGAACGAATATAAATTCTGTAAAAATAACAAAATCCTGTAACAAAAGTTTGCTAAAACTAAAAATAGGGAAAAATGTATATCTTATTGTTATTCATGAGGATGTAATAACAAATTTCTGTAAGAATAATAGAATTCGATAACAATAACAAAATTCGATAAGAACAAACATTCGATAACAATAATAAAATTCGATAAAACAAAAATTCGATAATAACAAAAATTCGATAACAATAACAAAATTCGATAAGGACAATAATTCGATAACAATAACAAAATTCGATAACAACAAAAATTCGATAACAATAACAAAATTCGATAACAACAAAAATTCGATAACAATAACAAAAT
>WNHD01000738.1:0-25556 GCA_011057455.1 Ganaspis sp. Gsp50
TTGTGCTTTATGCAATGTGTGTGCAGTAATCCGCTGCGGATGGTGCAAAGTCTCCTTGTGCATGAAACAATTCTTTACGGACTACCACATTTGCAAAAAATATGTGAAATAATTTGCTGCATCGGCACGCAATTGTATTTACCACTTTCAGTTATTTTCGCAGAAAACATTAAAATTCTTTGTTTTACTGTACATACTTACTGCTTTATATCTATAATGCTCTCATATCTGTATTTTATTATACATTATGTAATATTACATACTGTATACAGTACAGCATACGATTGTTTATTTAATTAGTTGCTAAGCAGGAGAGAATATGGGTTTTGGAGATAAAATACTTACATTTTAACTATTTATGAAAATATAAAAAATAGATATAAAAAACGATTTCTTTAAAATTTTAAAATGCGAAAAGAATATAGTTATAATGGATAGACACAATGTTGACACACACACATACACCCACGCCCACGGACATATCCTGAAAAATATGTTTTTTAGGTTCCGGGGGGTCGAGAAACGTCCAGAAATGTTGATAACTCGAAATCGAAAATTTGGGGGTGAAGTATGGGGAGCAATTTACAAAAACTCTGTAATACACATTTGATCTCAACAATATGTTTAAACAATGTGTTTAAACAACAATTGTTTAAACAATTAAAATATTTCTTTTACATTCAGGAATACTCATATTTATGTTTCACTTTCTCAACTCTGTATATATTTTATGCTGTTAACGACGGTTTTCCTAAATCCGAAAGCGGGTATATATACTCGCTATATAATTTTTATTTATTCATTTTTTAATGTAAAATGGAATTAACCAAAATTTTGCAGCAAACACTTTCTTCGTATTTTTTTTAATAGTATCAAATGACGTTATTACTTTAGAAGATGTTTGTTGATCTTCAAAATTTGTTTAAACAATATTTGTTTAAACAATTAATTTTTTGGTTAATTTTTCACGAATAATAATCGTTATATTTTAATGTTTTTATTGCATTTTTCGGTTATCGACTATCAGTTATAATTAGCTAATATGTGCTAATAAAAAAATACACTTTATACATTCAAGGGGTGGGTTCCACCCTTCAAAGTGGATTATGGGAGCTTAAAAAATATATCTGTCTAATACTTTTATGAGTACTACATTTGTGCCAAGTTTCATTCAAATCGGTCATTTATACTTCCGTAGGTTTACTTGTTAGAGACATGCGCAGTAGCGAGGTGCCGTCTGGCATCTCTGATTCTGTATAGTATTTGGTTTTGGGTAGTACAAAATCGGCGGTAGCCCTGAAGCAATGTCGTCCAAATGATCAGGGCCGTGTGAAGTTTCCCTAGACATCATCTTGACGCGGAATCCATCTCCCAATTTTCTTCTGTGACTCTCTTGCGTCTCCTGCTCTCCATTCCCCACCCTCTCCGTGAAGATCCTGTATAGAATCGACGTTCCGGTGTACCGTTAATTTCGTTCTAATTTTGCAGCTGAAAAGAGCTACGGAAAAAAATGATGACACAGGTGAAGAAGAATTCATAAATTATAGGATTACAGATATTGCTTGGTTTCGTAGAGAGCAACACGAAGTTGTAGAAGCAGTACATCAACGCGTGCATTTAATGACTGGTTTGTCCCTTAAAAAAGCAGAACCATTGCAAATTGCGTCATATCCACTGAAAGGCAAACACGAACCGCATTTTGATTTTGATTCAGCACGTAACAAGTTTTTAATTTACTTTTGTTTTCTTTGCTCAATATTATATATTTTAATTTAAAAATCGAGGTTCTTGAAGAACCTATCGAGAAAGCATCTAAAGAGTATTTTTAAACAATTCGAAACACATTTTTTAATTTATGATCCTTTACAGATTATTGCATTATATGATTTATTGTAATATGGATTTTGACATTTACAGGATAATCCTCAGTCTACACACTCTCCTCCACAGCATTATGATCGTATTGCTACTGTTCTGTTTTATGTAAATAGATTTTATTACTGACTCATCCGTGCATAATACTGCTTCGCTATTTTAACGCACTATTTTGGTTCAATACCATTCGGAATTATTATAAAGAATTTTACTGCTTCTATCTGTTCATCGATGTGAAAATTTAATAAATTTATCGAAATGTGGATTTAAAGGTGCAAACGCTTTTACTATTTACAGATGAATGATGTAGAAGAAGGGGGTGCTACAGTATTTACAAAATTAGACGTGACATTGACACCTAAAATGGGGAGTGCTGCATTTTGGTACAATATAAAGCCGAATGGAAATCGTGATTATTTAACTTTACATGCTTCTTGTCCTGTAATTTCTGGTAAAAAATGGGGCAAGTTTTCAAAATACTATTTTTAATAGAGATGTTACCGGCAAATCGCAAATACCAGGTAATTCGCGAAATGCCTAAGCAATTTGAAGAATGACTATGATTTTAGGAAACACCCGAATTTCCTAGACATTTACAAGCATTTCTAGATTTGCCTAGGCAAATAAACTAGGTAATTCGAGAAATGACGAGACCGTTTTGGGCAAATCGAGAAATTGATTAAAATATTGGCTGCAGTTAGGTTACATTTATAGATCTATTAAAAATTTCATCCATGTTACATACGTCTCCAAATAAAATCTTTTTATAATATTTAGTTTTAGAATTATTAAAAAATAACATATGATTATTTAATGCAGCATGTCGAATTGTGATGACACTTTAAACTCTAAACGACATTACTTTACATAAATAACGTTTTGTACTGCAGGACTTCGTACAATTGCAGCGGAAATATCCTTGTCCTGATATACATCGACTGTTGGGTTATAATATACCTCAGGAAAGCATTTTTATGCGAAAGAACTTCTTCAACTCCAATAAAATGTTGTTTACATTTATTGAATTCTGATCTACAAATAAAATCATCGTAATACATTAATTAAATTATTTCGTTTTAATAAACTGATCCAGGAAGAAATTGTTTTTTTACAAAATCCATGTTGTGTTCTTGGTGACTACAGTTAATCAAGTTGTTCTCGGATTCGATAAATGCAAAACAGTTTTTTGTAATTCGAAATGTCATCACAGTTCAACATGCTGCAATAAATAATCATGTTTTATCCTTTAAGAATTCTAAATATTGTAAAAAAAATTTATTTGAAGACGGAGCATGGATGGATGAACTTGTTAATATATCTATAAAAGTAATATTTGTTAACTGTTAATTTCCAAAATGCCTGTAAATGTCTAGGAAATTTGGGCGTTTCCTAAAATCATAGACACTTCGCGAATTACCTGGTCTTCGCGATTTGCAGGTATCAGAGATATAAGATTAGATCAAGCAGTGACGGATCCAGACGAGGTTTGTGGAAGAGGTTATAAATATAATCTTTTTCTATAAAAGGGTTTTTCTACATGGGGTTCTCTGCTTAGAATTTTATATTGGGATTTCTAATAGGATAAAAAATTGAAAACAATGTAATAATATTATTTTATTTCCAATAGCCGCAAATTTATGGATCTCTGAAGCATGGCAAGAACTTCATCATCCATGCACGTTAGAAAATCAACCTCATGACGCAGAATGGGAACAATTATATCTTGTATAAGTACCATTTTTATCTTTAACTGTTTTTACTGATAGTAAAGTATGTTAGTAAAAAAATCTAAGCACTGAACGATTATTTTGATAACTTATCAGTTTGATCAATAAAAGTGAATGTAAAAACGATAAAATTATGTAAAATCTTTGATGAAGATTGTCATTACTAACAAGTTTCTAAAGATAAATATATTTTTTTATTTTCTTTTTTATGGTGTTACTCTTAAAGTCCCAATATCTAACTCCCTTTAAGCCTGCCTTAATCTTAGTCTTACCCCCACAACTTCTTTGCTCTTCCTCTGCTTGCGTCCGTATCCGATTTGGATGAAATCGATGTGAACTCATGGTGTCTAGCATTACAATTGTTTCTAAGAAATTAGTAATAAGGCAAACGACAATCCTTATTGGGTTCAAAAAAAAAAGAAAAATGATCTGTTTCCTCCTATGAAACCATGAACAATTTTTTCTAAGAGGTATGGGCAAATTCTTTATGCATCGTAGGGGGTCTGCGATAAACACGTGTACACACCGCATGTGTGGGACTCTATTGAAACTGATCACCGCAACTCGTTTCCTTATGCAGCAACTAAGAAAACTAACCTTGACATGACTAAGGCGCTCCAAAATTGCTGATTCTCGGCGGGTTGTGGTCACCACCGCCAACTCAATGCCCTCTTATTTGCGGGAAGAAGCTTCAATTGTCTGTGCTCTCTGCATGTTTGCATGGCCCTCTCAAGAGCCACAACAACTTTCTCTTCCACGGTAAGACTGTTCAAATCCCGGATTTCCAGAGTAACTTTCTGGTCATCTCGAGATGGGACAGTCGCCATGTCGTCTGTGGTCTCTGCTACCTTTGCAGCAAAAGTATCCTGCTTTGAGTCTTCTCCTAATGTCAGAAGGATGTCTTCTTTTTCCTGGCGCCCACTATTTCTATCTCGCACAACTCTGGCTTTACATCTTTTCTAAGTTTGCTGAGAACAGATACACACGTTTGTCCCTCAGCAACTTTAATAAGCATTGTCTCATCTTCTGTCTGGACTTTTCCATCGTTAGCTTTGGGGACGTTTTAGGAACCGATGTTCTCAGATTTTTAGAAACCTTTGCTTTATCAGCGAAGGCTTCAGTAATCTTCTGCTTTTTTGGTAGCTCTTTTGCAGGCAGGCTGTTCCTTTTCTTCCATTTTTGGCTATCCAGAACGACCATTTTAATCTGCATTGCCTTTATGCCTTCACACAATCTTTGGCACACCTTGCGCCCGTCCTCCGTGAACTCCAGACTTCGGTGGAACACCTTGTCTGACTTGGCATCTTCCTCATGTTTGGCAACTGCCTTTTCCACTAAAACTTTTACTTTGTTCAAGCCATCTTTTATTTCCATCAAGAGATTCGTTTGCTTTGTGACGTTGTAGTCACTTTCCTTTCGTTGTATTTATTATGGTTGTGACGATTCTACACTTTTGGTAGTCGGGATGAATGAAAATTCGAGTGTCGAGAAAGGTACGGTCCTGAGCCGTCGTGGTTGTCACAGGTGACGTCATTTCCCTGTCGTCATCGTTGTCAAATCAGGACTTGAGTGTGAAATTGGCGCGATAAGGGTTGATTGCGCGGGATGAGCAGCAGAGTCCTCTTTTACAGGTTTCAGATTGTCCAGAGTGAGAGCGAGAGAGTTAGCAGCAGTTTGGAGAGAGGTACTCAACGAGGAAGCAAGCCGAAAGTGACGTCCATGGCGCTGGGGGGCGAGAGAGGGAGTCCGAGGGTAGCCGGTCGACAGGTGCCTGCCGTTCAATCAATCGATTTTGGATCTCGGAGCGATTAGCAATTTTCCGAGTTTTCTTTGTGCTGATTAGTTTGTGTATGCAGAACGCTGGTTCGTGTAAGAGTTCGTGGTGCTGTGGAATCAGAAATAAAAAATAAACAGAGAATTCTGTGGTTTCCTTATTGTTTATTAATTATCTAAGTGTGGATTTCCCGTGCCCTGAGGTGTAGGAGGTCGAATCGCCGACGAGGCTTGCACAGAGACAATGCACGAGGGTGGGTTCATCTGCGATTGTTGTAAGTTGGTTTCTTTTCTTGCATTTGGAACTGTCTGCTACGTACATCGTTGGCCACGATCGGGTCTCGGAGAGAATCTCCCTTTGGAATTTTGATTTCAGTTAGTGTGTAGTGGTCAAGGTTGGCCGAGAATTTTAATTAATTAATACCTTGTCACAGCTTTTTACAAATCTTGAGCAGCACGCTAACTTTAGTGTTAATCATCTGGAAGTATTCCTCCTCTTCTTTTCTTAATGTGTTCTCGATCCTCTTCACAGCTCTCCATATCTTTAGCAGTAGCTTTGCTAAAGACGCTTCTTTCACTTGACACACTGGCAAGACTGTTCAAACTTGCTGATCTGGACTCGAACTTTTTACTACCACTAATCTTTATGTTTTTGGCTATTTTATCGGCTATTTTATGACGGAAGGCTTTAAACTGCTCTCGAAAGGACCAAGACTTTGCTGGTCACAGACAGAAGTGGTTATGAAATCGCATGAATCGCGATAGATGAATTTGTGGTCAAGTGAAGAAGACAGATCAAGTAGTTGGGTATGGAATTGTATGGAATTAAATGGAAGGTAAGTTTCCATCCTCACTTGGTTACGGTGTCTAACAATGTGATCAAGTGTGTGGCAAATCTGATGCGGACAATGACAAATGTTGGCGATTATTTATTAGTAACAACTCTAAAAAACCCAATCATGGTGTTTCTCGATGTTCAATTCAAGAATAGAGAAAATCAAACATTTTTGTCCGCCATCTTGATTTATAAAGTGCCAACATTTTTAAAAATAAATTTTTGTCATTATATTATCTTCAAGTACAGCTAAAAATGAAAAGATTCATGACCTAGAAAAAATCTAGCATATAATAATGAAGGAATTTACGAATTCTTTTAAAAAGAGTATAATTTTTTCCCATGTAATTTCAATGGGATATTTCGATCGATTACTGACACGTATTAATATTAACCGATCGGCTCGGGATTTGACACAAATTTTTTTTATATATTAGAAATATGTTTACAAGTTCTAAATAATACTAATTCAAATTAATAAATTAAAAAAAATTAATGTATTTGCTGTAAAATATTTATGTACATTCAAATGCAATATTTCAAAGGAACGCTTTAAGACACTATAATATATTCCTTCAATATGGATTAAATATTTCAGGACTATGAAGAAAATACTCTATGTTATTTCCACTATTTTACAAAAATATAAATTATCTGAAATAACACTGAGTAAGTCGCACCATAAATTGACAACTCTCCTTCCCTCTTCACAACTTGAAATAGTTGCATGCTATCTCAAAACTAGTATTTTTGCAGCGATAAAGCTCTAAGCTTGTTCTTTTCATTTACTCAACTCATCACCAAATTATTTTTTATTCTGAGAGCGTATTTTGTACCATATTTTTGAGTTTATAATTTTTGTGGTGTTGGCAATTGTTTTTATAATTTTAAGTTTTTTATTAGAAATAAAAAATATTACCAAAATGAAACACATATATTTAATTATAATAATAATTGGCGTACCATATTATTCCTTTATAAAAGGTACAAATTTCAGTGCGCACGTTGAAGATGCAATCGAAGATTCCCAAATGTGAGTGATCGTCATTTTACAATCATTCTCCGAAATTTTCAAAAATACTGTAATTAATATTCTATGTTTTAATATTATATATTTGCAGTTTGAATTTATTTAGGGGTGGAAATATGAAAGAAGATATAAAGGACATAGAGAAGAAACTAGGTGGAATAAATTTTGACTATTTTTGGAAACAAATAAACAGAAAAAAAGTACTTGTAAGTTCTCAAATTGCATCACTAAATAAAATACTTGAAGCAATAATTTTATTGTATAGAAACTTTTCTTGTGTCCATCAATGGACAAATTTATCTTGAAAATTTAAATTAAACAGTTTCGTGAAAAACATAATATACAATATTATATAATTGATTGTTGATATATCATATAATATTATTATTATAAGTTACGGATGTAACGATACTACACTCAAAAACATATTATAGGATCCTAAGGAAAAGGATTAATTGCTTACGTAATACATTCTTATAGATTTAATTGTTATATTTTATTTTAGTACCATTTTCAAGATGAGAGTACAAATACATTTTTAAATGGTTTAGTCCAATATAAAAGTTATCAACTTTTGTGTCTTGGAAATATAACTCTATCAGTAAAGATTCAAAGTAAATTGAAATGTCAGTACGTAGACCGAGGAGTACCTTTCTTAAAAATAGCACCATTTAAGGAAGAAGAAGCCTATCTTGATCCTAGGATTGTAATTTTTCATGATGTACTTTATGAGGAGGAAATTGACACTATAAAAAGATTAGCACTACCAGAGGTTTGTATTCTATTTTACAGAGAAAGGTGGTGTAAAAGTACATTCATTTTATAAACACTTTTGCTTCTATACATCATATACATATATTAGAAATGATTATCTCTTCTCTCTACATTTATAAAAACATTTTGCCACCGCCGCTGTTTCAGACTTTCAGTTTCAGTATTTTTTTGATATTTACTACCTTTTCAAAAAACATGGACCCACCAAATTAATATTTACTATCTTTTCAAAAAGCATAGACCTACCAAATAAATATTTACTATCTTTTCAAAAAACATAGACCCCATCAAATCAATATTTACTATATTTTCAAAGAACATAGACCCACCAAATAAATGAATCTTTTCTTAAAACAAAGTGATTTGGGTATAACCAAAACTGGCCAATGTTAATGCCAAGAAATTCAAGCATCAGATCAGCCAGTTTTTTCTTTTTACGAGGAACATACCTGGTAATCTGATTACAGATACCCTGAAGCCCACTTAGAGAAGTCTGTTGTTGATCTCACTCATTGCTATCTTTATTTTTGCCGTCTGTATCCCAGAATAGACCAGGGGCCAATATCAGATACTACCACCCTGGCAAAGTGGACCTGAGCCCAGAGCTTCCGCTTGCCTTGGTCGTTATTGCATTGCTGTTAAAGCATTGATGCGAGGACCTCGGAAGTTGAAGCATCCCTCACAGCCTAGACGAAGCAAACTGAGCTTAGGGTGAATCCCCCTTATCAGCCAGTTTGTGTTATTATGAAACCTCTGTATGAAAAATTAGATCCTTGGTTTGCGCAGATCACATGCCCCACACTTATAACGAAACTTTAAGTTGATCGTTCTCCTACGTATTTAAATTTTGCCGGATATACTCGCCTGACCAGAGTTTGATTTTTAATTGAGGAAAATCGCCACATATTAACGTAGTAATAAAAGAGTTCATTTTTCAAAATGATATTTATTTATAAATAATTTATTATGTACTGAAATTACAAAATCAGAAGCTTAAATACTAAGTTCGCACGAGTTTTTATTTATAATAGAAAACATTTGCGATGTTGCTCGTCTAATTTTGCGTCGCAATCACGTTTGAAAATAGAAATTAAAATAAAATTAAGAATCACGAAATATAGAGGGTAAATCCGTTCGCATATCGTGTTGTCTTAGTAGTCGCTTTGCCACTAATATCACGAGCTTTGCTCGACTTAATCGTTCGTGAGTTGGACTGATGCGATTTTATCGCAGCCCTCGTTAAGAAAGGATAAGAATATTTTTTTTTAATTTTTCAAATTTTTATAGAAAGTTTACTACAAACTTTCTACAAGAGTACTGTATAAACTCCCTTTAAGCTTACTGTTAAAGTTTGCAGTAAGTTTTCAATGTGAGCACTCCAACAGAGAACATTTTACTATTTGCGACAAGTTTGCTTTATGTTCGCTATGGGAGTTCGTGAATTTCGCATTGCGAACTCGCTGCAAACTTCCTGCGAATTTCGGTGCTATCTGAGCCTGTAGAAGAATTTCCATCTGGGTTGATCATGAATATCATTAATGTTGTTTTACTTATTTCAGATGCAAAGAGCGACATTTTTAAATCATGATACTGGTAAAGAAGAATCTTTTGATTTTAGAATTACAGACACTGCTTGGCTTGATAGAGAGGATCATCAAGTCGTAGAATCTGTGTATAGGCGAGTACAATTCATGACTGGTTTGTCTCTTGAAACTGCAGAGCTTTTACAAACTGCATACTATCCAGTAAAAGGAAAATATGAGCCTCATTATGACTTTCAAACGGCACGTAATAACTTTTCTTTATATGTTTATGGCCTTCTTTTAATGTAATAATTGACTAAAAAAGGCAAAGAAAGAATTAAGTCAGGAAGTTTTATAAATTTTGTTTGAAACATCTTGATCTCCGAATTTAGCTAATTATTGAATACAGATATTCGCAATATATGAAGGAATCACTTGAATGCTACTTGATGTTGTTTGAAGACGGCTAGAAAAGTAGAAGCTGCTTCGTAGAAGCCAAAAAAATTTTTTTATAAAAAAATTTTTTTAAAAATTTGTGTATGACATTCCCTTGCGTTTATTATCATTTATAAATTTGATGTACATGTATGAAATTTCCTTTATTTTATTATTATCATCAAATAGCAAGTTTGATAACGAATGATATTGATGCATTTTTTAGTCGATTCTCGATGGTTCTAAAAAATTTAAGATACCGCGTTTTAATTTGTCAAGAGTTGCCTAAATGTGGTTTTTAACTGCAATGTCTTATTTTTCGGAATGCATCACAAAGATCAGATTATAAAATAACAGAACTTTGTACAATGTACATAACATCTTTTACAGCAATATCCTCAGTTTGAATTCTCTCAAAGGTATCAAGATCGCCTGGCTACTGTTTTGTTTTACGTAAGTAGTTGTATGTGTTATGTGAGTTAATGGTACTCTCAAAAATTTAATAATTTTTCAAATTTCGAATAGATAGTTTAAATTATCACATCTTTACATTAAACTGTCTACATGTGAATGTCACATTTTTAATTGACCATGTCTCTATAGTATTAGTCATAATGATTATATTTTTAGAATGTTCATATTTGACCAAAATGTTGATTTATGATTGTAAAACGTATTTAAATATTATTTACAGCTGAGTAATGTAGAAGAAGGAGGTGCTACAGTTTTCACAAAATTAGATGTCACATTGACACCTAAAAAAGGGAATGCTGCATTCTGGTACAATCTTAAATCAAATGGAAATAGAGATTATTTAACTCAACATGCTGCCTGTCCAGTGATTTCTGGGTCAAAGTGGGGTAACCTTTTTAAATAAATTATCATCTTAGAGCCACAAGCGTGAAACGTGTCCGCGAATAATAGTGAGAGAGAATTAAAGATAATTAGAATTTCGAATATTGATCTAAAAGTATTTACCTACGTACTTTCTGCTAATAACAGTAAAACTAAAATTAATAACACGTGTGTTTGACTTAAAATCAACTTTAATTTCTGCTCATTTAAAATTTAATGGTTTTTAAATATTGTATACAAATTTACTGTTAAAATTAAAAACAATATAATATCTTAGTTTATTTATGAAATTATTGACAGCCGCAAATTTATGGATCTCTGAAGCATGGCAAGAATTTCATCATCCATGCACGTTAGACAATCAACCATATGATGAAGAATGGGAGCAATTGTATCTTTTAGAAGTAAGGAATAGTTATTTATTTTCACAAATTTCCTTAATATTTGAAAGACTTTGAAATTGATACAGATTTTTTTAACCCATCTGTACCTTGAGGTCTCCTAAATGACCACACATATTTTCAGTCTCGCTATGGATCCATCACAATCTTGAGCCATCTGCAGATCCACCCAGGTGTAATAGTTAACGTTAAAACTAGTGAAAGTTATTAATGATAAACTATCGAAACTTGATTAACGTTAGTTTCAAGATACTGACTAGAATTGATGCATACGGCGTACTGTAAAAGTATGGTGCTATTATAGAGGACTGTCCATAATTCCCGAGAAGGCGAATTTAGTAATTTTCACGAGGATATACGACTGAAATAAAAGGGCCTGTATTCTATGAAAAAGAATCATCAATATCCAGTTAGGTGAAATATCTGAGAGAAATATTGACCAAAAAGCTGAACTGGAATTAATACTCAAAATACCAATACAATAAATTCCGTACTGCTTTATGGATTTGCAGAAGGGCAATAGGATTATTCTGGGGTCTTAGACCGAGTATGGAACACTGAATATACAAAATAATTCTAAAGCCAAGATTTCTGCACACTGCAATTGTCTGGTGGCCCAGAATCAACTTCATTGCAGTAAAAAACTAACTGGACCAATTACATGCAATAGTTTTTAGAGCGATATAACTGGGTCAATGAAGACCAAGCCAACAGCGGCACAGGGCTCCATACTCTCATTGTCAGAGGACGAAACATTAATTAGAGAACAGCATTCGCAAACCCTGAATATATTACGGTATTATCTTTGAAAGAGATTTTGAACTTCTAGAGGAAGACAAAGGTCTCTAAAAGGAAATCAGATGTTTGAACTGATTGGGTACAATGGGTTGATGCTGAACCTCTGTGTCTAATTCCGTACGGATATGCTCAATTATGGTTACTGAATAGAATATAATAGAACGATACTAACTATACACAATAATTCATTATCCAGGAATCTATCGGTCACCCCAAGAAATAAGATATGACAAGCTTCTTACACAATCCCAAAAATATTAATTCTATGTCCAGGTAGTTTTCGGAAAACTTCTTCACCTAGCTGAAAATCTTTGTACAAGATAGTGTACATGCTTTCATTCAAGACCATATGCTTGAACATGCATCCGATCCTGTAAAGATCAGCAAGTGAATTTGTAAACAGAATTGGAACAACGAACATGTAAAATTTAGACGTTGTAATGTTTATCCTTGTCTTTCTGTCTCTCTCTAAATTAGAGAGAGAAAAATGGATGCTACAAAAATGGCGACGTAGTCGGCACCGACACTGGTCTCGCAAACTCCTTATATTGAGATTGCGAATTTCCCACGGAGTCCGTTGTATTTTGGAGAGTCTTTCTCCGGGCGCCAGGTAGACAGACTATCTGCCCGGACTTTGTCACTGTCCACCGAAATCGAATACGACTCGGCTAGCTCACCGTCCGAGCATGAAAACCAACGCTTTGGCGTGGGTACCGTCGGGGTGAAAGAGAGAGGAGTGAGAACAGGGCTCTTTTGTCCTTTTTGACACACTGATTAAATAAAACACTGCATTTTGAATTTTATGTTACTGTTTTTATTTAATGAAACTAAGAGGTGGAGACTCGCACTTCCTGACGGCGAAGCGATCAGCCGGCCAGCGTCCCATAATGGTGTTGTCCGTCGTTCACCATGCTTTAGACCCGTCGGCAGCCTTACGTTCCGTCTTCTTCGGTTTCCCGTCCTTACAATGTCCAGTGGAGTAGCCGAAAGCCTACCACTTCCTTTTTATCTGGTTTTGGACTTTTTGATAATCCATTCTTGGATAACACAAAGACTTATTTTCGGGTGTGGTATTGCTGAAAGTGACGTTCGTTCGCGTGATCTGATTCATACTGCTGGTCCTCTTTTCGGTCCCCCGCTCATGCACTTGCGCGCATTGGTGAAGTATATCCGGCGGCCGCCTAAATGGCGTCACTGCACGGTATTGAATCGTTGAATTGACTAGCCGACTTGAATATTTCGCCTATTTATTCAATTAAACGTAGACTTAGTTTTTTTGAATCTTCGCCGACTGACCATTTTACATATCTTTATTATATTACTTTACATCAATCAAACAATAAGAAATTAATATAATGCTATTATGAAAAGCACGGGTCTCCGGAAAACTTAAAGAATTTATACAACATAGTTTATCTTTCCTTGTACGGCAACATAAATGACAACAAATCTTGAAAGTTAAATACTTAGCAAAGTTTAAATAAATACTTAATGCTGCCGTATGCCGCAACAGTGAGGGTTTTCTCTCTCAGAACGAGAAGAACTGAAACCAACTGTGAAAAGATACTATGTGTGTAGAAATGTGTTCAACACGTTCTATTTCTCCATATCGGACAGTTTCAACGAGTGCTGCTTAGGTCCTTGTAAGTGTTAAGCTAGCCAGAGATATACTAGAGCTCATTTTTATACACAACTGCGCTTAACTTTCCAAATATTTTTCATTGATAGAAGCTCTTTGATCAAGATTATAGTTTCTGTCCAAAGGGCTTCCACCAATAAAAAATGTTTTGAAAGGCATACGGACGGTTTCTGGTATCTCTGCCGCTAACAGATTTGTTTAACAATAAACACAATGTACAATCCATAATATTTTATTCACATCCCCGTCTTTTTAAAGTGATATTTTAATTATAATAATTGTAACATCTTATATGTTTTTCTGTAATAGGAAAATGTTGAAACTGAAGCTCAAAATGTGACTCTAGACAGATTAACCAATACATGTGAGAATACAAAGATGGAACACTATTATTCAATGGTATAAAAATTTTACTTTAATTTCTTAAATTTCATAGTCGAATTCTATGAAACACAAATAAAATATGTTTATATAATTATGTCTTTTTATTTTTTCTTACTTTCGGTCTATTTCTCTAAAAATTATATCCTTTTGATATGAGGCTCACTAAAAATAGCTTAAAACGCGTTTGTATCGCTAAAAATAGGTATTGTGGTGCACAAACTGATTCTAATAGCTCATGAATAGAAAACAGCAGCAAAAATGAAAATTAGGAAGGGCTGCCGGGCTGCCCTCAACAATTTGCCTTTCGCTAATTTAAAAGTTTGAATTTAGAGTTTTCAAGTGCAATTCTCACTAAAAATTACTTAAAACTGCCCTGCAGAATTTCCCTTTTGCTGGTTTTAAAGTTTAAATTTAGTGTTTTCAAGTGCAATTCTCACTAAAAATCACTTAAAACGCGTTTGTGTAGCTAAAATATATGTTTTGTGGTTAAAAAATTGATTTAAATAGCTTCTGAACAGAAAAAAGCAACAAAAACAAAAATATGGAGGGCAGCCGGCTTCCATCCAAATTCTTCATTTTGATAGTAATAAAGTTTGAATTTAAAGATCTAAATAGCAATTCTAACTAATAATCACTTAAAACGCGTTTGTGTAGCTAAAAAATGGGTTTTAGGTTAAAGAAATAGATTCTAAAAGCTTCTGAATAAAAAAAAGGAACCAAAACGAAAAGTGTCGAAGGCAGCTAGGCTGCCCTCCACACCTTGCTTTTTACTGATATTAAGGTATAAACTTAGAATTTTTAAGTTCAATTCTAACTAAAAATCAATCAAAACGCCTTTGTTTAGATAAAAATGGGTTTTGTCGTCAAAAAATAGATTCTAATAGCTTCTAAATAGAAGAAAGCAACAAAAATAAAAAGCGTGGAAAACAGCCGGGCTGCCGTTCACACTTTCCCTTTTGATGATTTAAAGTTTGAATTTATAGTTTTTAAGTTCAATGCTCACTAAAAATCACTTAAAACTAGTTTGTGCAGCTGAAAAATGAGTTTTATAGTAAAAAAAAAGATTCTACTAGCTTCTGAATAAAAATAATGATAATTATTGAAAATAATTATTTAACATATTTATATCTTTAACGTCCGAGCGATTAAATCAGAAATAATTTAAAGTAATACTTTCGGACAAGAGTCAACTTATTAAAAAATTATATGCCCAACGTTTTGAGATTTGAACATGTCTCCTCTTCAGGGGCTAAAATAAACATGATATCATACAAAAACAATATAGAGAGAAAAAATATATATATGTATATATATAATACAAAAGACTTAGAAAACATGAAAAAAATTGTAAAATAAAATTAAAGTAAAATTAAATATACAAAAATACAAAAACATACATATCACAAGAAATAAAAAAAGGTAAATAAATAAAAACAATATCAATATAATGAAATCATTAATAAAATTGATAGAACGGATAAAAGCCAGACTTTTTCGTTCAATTGTCAAATTAAAACTAACAGTATAAACATTTGCAAAAATTTGAGGATAATAAGATTATAAGTACAAAGTAATTAGTCATAACAAAAAGTACAATCAATAAGGGGAATCATTCCGTGATCAGTTCGCCCTCTGCGTTCTGTGAGAGATGGGTCAACTTCCGAGGTCCTCGTCCTATTCCCCGGGCAACGTGGTCATCGCATCAATGCTTTTTGCAGTAAAGCGATAACGACCACAGCAAACGGAAGCTCTGGCTTCAGGTCCACCTTGCCAGGGCGGTAGTACCTGTTATTGGCTCCTGGTCTAGGGATAAAAAAAAAACCAAAAATGATGAAATGATGGAGAATCAAGGAAACGAGTCTATATAGCAGGGGGGGATACACCAGTAACGGTGGCTGTAAGTGAGCAAGCGGGCTTCCAGGCGTCGAGATCTAACGACCGCAGTGCTC
This sequence comes from Ganaspis sp. Gsp50, assembly GCA_011057455.1. Classification (NCBI taxonomy): domain Eukaryota; kingdom Metazoa; phylum Arthropoda; class Insecta; order Hymenoptera; family Figitidae; genus Ganaspis; species Ganaspis sp. Gsp50. The sequence goes on from WNHD01000738.1 coordinate 15,999, forward strand.
CGAGGGTGGACCTCTTGGCTCCCGGAGCATCCAATGCATCAAGGGAAGAAAAGCGGACATTTTTAAAGCCTCCATTACTGTTGGTGGAGGACAAACCGCCATCCAGGTCAGCGAGTTTAACGAGTCTTGCCAGCGTGGCAAGCGGAAAAAGCGTTACCAGTTGCAGAAGCATCTTCAGCAACATTTCGCATGATGATTTTGTCAGTTGCAAAAGTGATCGTAACGAATCTTTGCAGCTGAGAGCACAGGAGTTAACTTACGTCAAGATGATGCAGACAGAACTGCAGAAGGTGATCGTAACTTGTAAGAAACAGCCAAACGTCAACCAAACCGTCAAAGACGGTTTGAAGAAACTTAAGGCTTACTTACTTGACCTTGAGAAGAAGCATCAGGAAGCTGACAAAGAAGAGAAAAAACACTACTTGGGTCTAGATTATGCAGAGGACTCCCATAAGTACAGGAGGGAGAAAAGGAAGCAGAAAGCAGCAAGCAGCCGACATTATCAGACAAGTTGTGATTGCCACAAGAAAAGGAGAAAAGAGACCCCTCAGTAATCAAAAGGAGGACTTAAGGAAGGCAGGAAAGGAGGAGACGTATGCTGCTAAAGTAAAGGCATCTCCTGATAAGAAGAGGAAGAAAGTGAAAGAAAAGCTAAAACAACGGAAAGCACAACCCTGGATCAACCGCGAGTATCTACGATGCTCATTCTGGTTTTCAAGGGACAGACGTACGCATCTGTACTTGGAAAACTCCGAAAGGAAGTTGATCCGGAGTTGTGACAGACCGAAATTATATATACCACCGAAGTTACATACCCACTCAAAAATCTCCTCCTAAGGATAGGTGGAGATTCGAACAGGGAGGCGTGTACCGCAAAGGTAACAGAGGTAGTTGGCGAGATGGCGACTGTCCAAGTGCCGGATGACCACAAGATTACACTGGAAATCCGAGATTTGGACAGTCTTACAGAAGAAGAAGTGGTTGTCTCGGCTCTGGAGCATGTTCTGGAGGCACTGAGGATTAACAGGATGATGAAGCTTCTCCTTGCAAATAGAATGGGAATCAAGTTGGCTGTGGTGACCGTAGCACCATGAGAAGCAGCAACGTGCCTCTTTTGTAGGTCCCTCTCATCTTACGGATACCAGTACTGCAAATATGTTTTGACAATATACGAATTGAATTTTTGAAATGCAGATACACCCAAGATCAATAATGCTGTCCTTGCGGGTGAAAGATCTTTTTGAAAACCGCGTCATTTCTACAATAATGTTACTAGTTCGTGGATACATAATGCGATGCTCTTAGAACCTAAGGCAGACGCTTTGCTATCTAAGTAACTAGAGCTATTTCATTCTATGCAGTAATTGACACTTACAATTAAATCTATCATAGAGAGTTGAAATGCAATAAGACAGACATCCTGACAATCTCATCGTCAAGCTTAATAGTCGACCCTTTGGTCTTTATAATATTTTTTGCTTTTCGTAAACGTTAAATTCTTACATTGTGAGTATTTCAGATGTCCTGACAGCTACCGTCGAATAGCTTATTTCTATAAACGATTGTGAAGTGACAAATTGCATATCGAGAAAAATTGACTAACTAAAAGTGTCAAGGAGAAAGTGGATCCTTGTCAACGATAATTTTTCCACTGACTCATTCATCAACCTCATTCTGCCCTTTTCCTCGCAAGGAAAGGTAATTTTAAGTAAATTCAACATGTAATAGTTTCAAAAACACATTAGAACACACATTACACATTATGTAATTAGATGTCGAAACTTTCTTAATTTTACTGCTCTTAATTTAATCAATTGTAAACGATTTAATAGATAAAGTTTATTGATAATAATCTAAATTTTAATCAAGCCTCTATTACTTTATTTAGATCTCCATTTATTCCAGAATATAAATTTAATTTTTAATCATTTCAAATCATTTAAGTGTATTTGGTCATTATTTTAAAGCAAGGAACTTTTATCAAAGAATCTCCCTGTAGGAACGACAGAAAACAATGATCTTACATTAAAAATAAATGGTCAAGCCATATACCAACTTGACTTAATATACCTAACTTACCTCCCCTATTGATTTTAACGTTATTTAATAACTATAAAGTTATTAATTATAATATTATTATAATTTTTATTTTTAATTAAAATATTAATTTTTAATATTTAACCACGCCAACCGCTCGAGACGTAAGGCTATGAAAAATAATTGTGAAAAAATATAGGGGAGTATACAATTCGTGAAGTAATTTGCAGGGAGGGGGTTAGTTCTAAATGTTACTAACTTCGACAAGGGGATGGGAGAGGATCAAAAATGGGGTTTCATTTATTAAGTTTGAAATTAATTTTAAAATTATATTTTGAGATTTAGGTTTTTCGGCAGTCTACTGGTTACTAATTAGAAGACATTATAATAATAGTTCCATTCTGATTAATTCGAGAACTTTTTAATATAAGGAAAGGATGAAATGTAATATATTTCTTAGTATTAGATGCTTTAAGCTACAACGATATTTATTAAGCAAAGTATTAATTACAAAAACTTTTAATTCTGGGAGATATAACAATAGATTACTTTACTTTGTTCTGTAGCTAATTGTAAGTATTAGAAGCTTCGCTCATTTTCTAATACATCTTGACCGACGTGGACAACATCTCAATCCCATACAACACTCTTCATTTGCACGGCACTGTAAGAAATAAAATATAAACAAATAAAAATAATCAGTAAAATGTAAAAAAAATAACTTCAAGTATGTCACATAATAACAAAGGAAAACAAATAATAATAAATAAAAAAGTAATAAAGAATAGTTACGTTTTATGGATTTGTATTATTGTATTTTGTACAAAAGGACTTGCCCCGTTTATTATATAAATAATAATAATAATTTTATTTCTTTACCCTATCTTGTTCCCTTCTGCAAACTCTTTCGCATCTCTCAGTTTTGGTATTGCATCGCAGTCCACGACAGCATTGAAGATCTTGACTACACTAAATAATTATTGTATTTTTAGTTGAAATTCATAGAATGATAATAATAATTATTAATAGTACATAGAATCAATTAATTATAATAAATGAAAAGAAAAATGATATTTTAGTGGAGTTCTGTGAGAAAATTTGATATACAAAGATTATTTCTGTTTTAAATATAAATTTTGTTTTATATTTATTTTTAAAATATGCACCAGATGGCATTTACGCTTTATCCGGATGTCAATTTTATTTTATTTTAGTTACATATACGGGAAAAAAATTCACTTTACAAAAAAAATATATTTATATACTAAAAAAAGAATACATAAAAATTTATATTATTAATTTGAAACACAGTCATAAAAGAAATATATATTGTATATATGTATATATAACGCATAAATTAACATTAAAAAGAAGATTCCTCAACGCAGATTGAAACAAGCACAAAGATACGCCCTACATTTCTAAATTTTCACAATACAAATTAGCCTCACGACTAATCCTATTAAAAATAGAATATTTGCCACAATTGTTCTTGAGCAAACTAGTGTAAAAAGGCTGATAATGTCTTAAAGGTCTTATAGGCGCAAAAAAATTAACTCGAGACAAGACTTCAGGACAATTAACAATATCATATATAATATTAAACAAAACAAGCAAGTCATTATAAATTAAACGACTCTCAATCTTCGGAATATTTAGCTGAGATCTTATTAGACTATAGTCATATGTATATGTGTCAAAATTAATTCGCAACTGGAAGGCTGCAAATCTCATAAACCTATTTTGAACCCTCTCAAGTCGTACTAATTTTTGTCATTAAGGGAAGGTGGTGGAAAACGACATAGATGGTTACGTCACCTATAAGGCAAGTTTGTTCTGACATTTCACTCTTAAAATAATTAACATATCGGTATGAAAATTGGTATACATTCATAAAATATCATCAGAATGGTATATCTGGTATGAATTTATTAATATTTGTATCCAAAAGTTATTTTTATAAAATTACGTTTTACACTTAATTGATTTTTCAGAATGTTATAAAATGACTTTTGGACAAAATTATTAATAAATTCATACCAGACAGACCATTCTAATGATACTTCATGAATGTATACCATTTTTCATAACGTTATGTTTATTATTTTGAGAGTAAAACAGCGGAAAGAATTTGTCTTATAAGTAACGTGACCAACTACGTCATTTTCCATCACATGCCCTCAATGAAATTTTAATATTTTCTAACATTAAATTTTTGTGTTATGCATTAATATTTTAATGATAGTGCCTTCTAACAAAATAAATTTAAATGTAATTAAAAAGAACAATTATAAAAAGGGTCAAGTAATGTTATTTTCGATTAGCGAGGTTATATTCTGTACAAAAGATGATTAATAACTTTGTTATATTCAACTTACGGGAACATTAAAGTCTGCACAGGCGGGACGAGGTTTATGATCAGCTACAGTAGCAACGATGAGTAGTGCAAAACACAAAACCAAAATTCCGCAATGTTTCATGTTGATTTTTTTTGTTGAATTAAAATCTATCAAAATATAATTTGACGATTATATTGCAATAATTAAGAGGGATCAATTATTTTCGCATTTGTTGCGTAACCAAAAAAAAAAAAATTTTTATTTGTTCTGCCTTCTCACAATCAACTCCTTTTATAAATGATATTAATTATTATGTAGATTGAATATTTGACATTGAAGGCAGTAATTTTATTTAATAAAAATAATGCTCTTTGTGTTTTTTCGCGCCCTTTTCAGATTTTCTGTCAATCTCCCTTTTCATCAATTTTAATGTACATAATATTTTCATTGCCTTTACATTTATTTTTAATTTTTAAATATTTAAGACTTTTGAACCCAAAACTATCTATTATAAATAAATTTTAGAAGTAATCATGGTCAAATAATTTTAGAAATGTATATATTTACCCTGAGATTTTTAAGGAAGACTTATATTTCAAAAAGTGAAACTGAATTATGTCAGGAAAAAAATTTTGCTCTTTTATATACAAGCAGATCCGCCTTCAGGAATTTTAATTTACATATTGTTATCAAAATTTCTGCTTATTTTTCCAAGGGAAAATAACTTTTGTAATTATAATAGAATTTATATTTATATATCTAATGTATTTTAAGCAATGTTTTTTTATTTTCAAGGTTTCTTAATTTTCCTGTAAAATAATGTACATTTTTCTTAATAAATACTACACGGAAAAAATAAGTTTATTGGCTTTTACAAAACTTTTCGTAATCCTGTATGTATATAAATTCAAAAAAATAATTTCATATATGTACCCAAAGGGCACACTTGTTTAAAAAACGTTTCAAAAACGTACGTTTTAGAACGTTTCTGGAACATTGTACAAAAAACGTATTTAGAACGTTTTAAAGACGTTCCAAAGTTGACCCTATGGATCATGTTTAAAGGACGTTATTAAAACATTTTTCAAACGTTATAAAAATGGTTTATATCTGGACAATTAACATTCTTTGTATATCAAAAAATAATTCATCAGAGATTAAGATTATTATGAATACCTACTATGTGCAAAAAGTATTTTAACTTCAAATTTTTAAAAAAATTGAAACTTTTTAGTTTTGTGAAAAGTTTTTTAATTTAAGTAAAAATTATTCTAAGTCAAAACTTCGAAAGAAATTTTTAATTTTTGTAATTAAAGATCTTTTTATTCACAGATATAAAATATTTTTAAAATATAATTTAAACTTTTCAATTATTTTAGCCAAAAATTTTATAATTGTTTTGATATTTAGAACAATTATATTAATTATAAGATTCATATAACTTAAAACGGCCATCTATTATTTTATTTTCAAGAGAAGCTGCCTAGTGCAGTAGTTAGAGCGTCCGACTGTAAAGTTAAGGGTCGCGAGATCGAATCCTACCGGCGGTACAATTTTTAAATTACAAATTTCGTGATATTTTCAGGCAGTTCGAAAAATTATAAGTAAATTCGAATAAAATGTGAATAAAATTAAAGATTTTCAAATAAAATGAGTATATCATATGATATATGAGAAACTTCAAAGTAAGTTTCGTAACGATTTTAGAACGTTTTTAAAACGTTCCAAAAAGACTTTCTAAGACCAGACATAAGACGTTCCTCGAACGTCTTAAAAAAGCTTTTATTACGTTAAAGTAACAAAGTGCAATGTTCAAGAATGTTTTGGAACATAAAGAGACGTTTTAAGAACGTGTTTAGAACGTTCGATTGCCCACTGGGTACATAACAGTTTTGTAAAATCTAGAAAATTGCACTGCTATATGTAGTATTCTAGTTGCTACAATTCTACACAATATTCTTAGTCATCCTGAAATATTTGTAGATTTTACAAATTATATCAAGATAATTTTGTGAAATGATATGTCCAGGATTACAAAAGAATTTTGTAAAATTCGATAAACTGATTTTATCCGTGTATGCAATTAACATTAAATAATAAAAACTAAATTTAACTTAATTTGGCTTTCAATTTTTTAATTTCAATTAATCTTTTTAATTTTCTGTGTTAATTTAAACACTTTTAAGTTAAGTGTTTTCTAAATATTACATTTAATTACTTTTTTATTTGGCTCGCTAAGGGTTACTATACCAGCACGCAAGTCTTACTGCTGTTTGTAAAACCATCCCAGTTAAAAATTCTCATGTTGGATCTTATGTGGGATCCTGTACGGTATTCAGGGTGAGTTCCCTTAAAGGTTCCTATATGTGCTCCCAAGTAGGAACTTGTGTCTCCTACGTTTGTTTGGATGCGTCTCAGAATCAAGGTGATTTTTCATCTCTGGATGGGAAGTCTTTTCAGAAACACTTGGAGCATTAAATGCAGTAGAGGCCAAGTGATCCACCTCCATTGCATTGAGGTCGCATGGTGACGACTAGTCGAGGCCTGCTTTCTTATCTCTATTACCCGCCGTTCCCTAGGGGGTACATAGTACCCTACGTGGGACCTTACATAACTACTTACAAATAATCCTACGTTTTTAAAGGTATTCATATGTCTTCTTATGTGAAATTGTATGTGAAAATGACACACTATTGAAAGAAGGCATCCACTTAAACATTTTATTTTCTCGTTTACCTCACATAAAATCACATGTTGATTCCAATGTGATATCCATAGATTTTGCACACTATACAAAATATATTTCAACTAGCAATATAAGCACGCATGGAATCCTTGAGAAATGAAATATGAAAAATATGTTACATGAAATACTGATATGATTTATTTTATTAAAGAAAGTATTTAAATATTATTTTATTTCGTTGCGGTATTCCAGAAACCCACATGTAAGATATATTGAAATCAGAAATAATTTCATAGTAATTTTTAATTAAATATATAATTCTGAATTTTATTGAAGAGTTGAAAAAGAATAATTTGCATTTTGAAAATACTATCTGTTGATAATTTGATATATCTAACAATTCCTGAAATTTATACATTCTTCTGTCTGAATAATTTGTATATACTTTTCACATAGATTAAGTAGTACTTTCTCCTCACATAATTTCTTGGCTTTGACAAAAGAATTTACTCCATTATTGTCTATATCATTCATTTCGTGTGTATTGTTAATTAATAAACCTTACTTTTCTTTTCTAGTTAATATGTTAATATTATATAACTTATTTTTTTCATACTGCAAACTATTTTCTTTCAATATATTATTATATGCCTCATTTCTTGACATAATAGGAAAATGTGTCGAACAATTAGTTGTAAACATTTTATATGAATGTACACTCATAATATAATGGTCATAATTTACACTTTCAGGAGAAATATTGCAGTAAACGGAAGTAGCAAAAGTCAGTTAGATTAGGTTGTCTTTCAACTCTTACAAAAACTATTGGAGGATTAAATTGATACAATCTTTGTAAATAATTTACTTGATCTTTATTTAAAGAATTGCTGTTAAGACTATCATAAACAAACAGTCTGTTTGAGTCGAAATAAGTGAAGACCTTATCTATATGGGCCACTAAAAAGTATTTGAATATGTTTCCGATTTTTATTAATTGGCTTAATTTCATCCAACATACATAAATATGTCGTATTTTGCATTCTTAAAGCACCTGCTGTACTCTAACAATTCTTGAAACCTAAACATATGACTCTAATTGAGCATTTCTCCTTGAGTTAGAATTAATTTTAAATCATTTTCAGAAAGATTGAACATTAATTCACCGTATATATGAGTCATGACGCTTAGAACATATTAAATGTTTTTATTTTAAAAGCAAAGTAATTTTAATATTAAAAAATTATTTATTTGTTCCAAACAATTTGTTAAAATTTCTTTTAAATAATAACCAAATTGAAAAACATTAAGTAAAAAAATGTAATTTACATACCAATTCAAATAATATGTTTGATCTAGTCCTATGTACTTGCAATTTATATAAAGGCCTAAATGAACTTATTTATTTATAAATTTTTTGCTATTCATGATCAATATCAATGAATTTCATACACTTCATATGTTTTTGCAATTATTTACTTCTTAATTATTCGCTGACAATACATCAATACTTGTAAATTTATGCAATTTATACAGAAGTCAAATCTTTATAATGTAACCTTTCAACTTGGCCCAGCAAAACCTGAAAAAGAGAAATATGTTATTCAAAAGATTTAACTACATTTTATGAGGAAGGTACATTAAAAAAATTACTGATACTGGGTAATATAATGATTTCACCAATGACCATGTTGAATACTACACATGCGGATAGTAATCTAGATTGTACGGAGTTACATTAGATTGTTACTAATAAAACTAATAAAGACAAGGATAATTTAAAAGGAATTTTTTATGGTATTTTTTAAAAATAAAATTTAATTACAAAAGTGATACGTTTTCTATGAATAAAGAAAAATTAAATATTCAATGAATATTTTAATTTTGCTTCCTCATAGGGAAGCATTGAAGAAAAAAAGAGTTTCTAGAAGAGATTACAGAAGAGGTTCCGGAACAGTTTCCTGAAGAGTATTTAAAAGAGTTTCCTGAACAGATTCCAGAAGAGATTGCAGAAGAATTTCAGGAAGAATTTCCAGAAGAATTTCTAGAAAAGTTTCCAGAAAAGTTTCTAGAAGAGTTTCCAGAAGACATTCCAGAAGAGTTTCCAGAAGAGTTTCCAGAAGAATTTTCAAAAGAATGTCAAGAAAAGAAAACTCTTTTGGAAACTCTTCTGGAAACTTTTACTGAATTTTTTCTGGTAATTCTTCTAAAAACACTTCTAGTAACTCTTCTGGAATTTCTTCTGGAAACTCTTCTGGAAATTCTTCTAAAAACTATTCTGGAAACTCTTCTGAAATCTCTTCTAGAAACTCTTCTAGCTACTCATCTGGAAACATTTCTGGAAAATCTTTGGAAACTCTTCTGGAATCATTCCATGGAATCGTTTCACGTGGGGAAAGAGGGATAGAATATATTGAATAATAATGTACAATTGAAATACTGCAGTCTGTATGTCCAGAGCTCGAGGTTTGGTTAGTTAGAAAGAGAAGAAGTATATTG
>WNHD01000739.1:0-15000 GCA_011057455.1 Ganaspis sp. Gsp50
CACCAGAATACCGGAAGTATTGTCTTTTAAAAGAAAAAACTTATGTTATTGTTGAAACTTACTAAAAGCGTTCGGATTTACCCCGGCTGACCCTACTATACATTATATATTAATATTATACATAATATAGTAATACATAAAAAATATAATAATATATAAAAATATCGCATTAAAAATTATTCAAAATATTATATTGAATCCAAACAATGATTTTGTTTTTAAGAAATAATATTGAAAAATTATTTATTTAAATTTGAAAATAAATGATTAATTAACTAATGTAATATAATATACAATTGAATTAATTGTCAAAGTTTTAAACTTTATTTAAAAGAATAAAACTAAATGAATAAATTAATGAAGTAAGGAAAACAAAAAGTTCTTATAAAAGGGATAATAAAAATAATGACTTGAAAAAATTAATAAAATCCATGACTAAACAATAGATAGGAAGACAGGAAGATGATGAAAGGATAGGGTTGAAATCAAACACGTGTTTCAACGCAGATATAAATCTTTGACTATGCACTTTATTCGGATATTACAAAAACGATCTCATAGCGCATGTTTTAGTAAAGTGCCCTTTATGGATCTGACGATTCTTGTTCTCGAAAGTGAAAAATGAAATCGAAACATTTGTGGAAATGTGTTCCGATAACTTTAAAAAGATTTTAGTAGTAAGTGAATCCTTACACGCGTCCTAATTTTTGCTCGCTCTCTTTGCAGAATTGCATCATTCTTAAAGACAATCATTCTTCATCTATTTTGTCTGTTTCTCTATCTGTTATAACTACTCATCTATCTATCTACCTATTTATATAGATACATTAATATGTATATTTTTTTTCGTGGGGAAAACACGACTTCGTCAGATCCTAAAGATCCACTCACATAATCTACAAAAAATCTCGGTCAGTTTTCCTCGAGGATCAGGAACTTCCATAAAACGCAGATCTCAGATTCATTCAGGCTATGCTTAGATTTAATTAGAATAATAATGATCATAATAATAGTATTGACAGTAATGATAATTTATAACAATAATGATGATAATTACAATAACGATGATCATAATTACAGTAATGTTGATAATGGATTGTGGTATAATAAGAATTGATGATAATGATGACACTGTTGCCAAAAATAATGATATTGTTGACAATAATTATGATAATGATTGCAATCATGATTGTAATGATTTTACTTATGATTGTAAAGATTGTAACGATCGTAACGATTGTAATGATTGTATAATTGTGATTAGGATTATTGTAAAATAATATTGATTAATTTAATAATTTTGATAATTATGATTATAATTTTAGCCATGAAGATGACAATATAATGTGATTATAGTGAATTTAATGATAATCCATCCATTTACAGATTTTTATTGTTTAATTATAATTTTAAGGATGATAATAGAATTTACACAAAAGGAAAACAGTTAAAATAATGTCTGAAAGTATTTATACAGTTTAAAAGCTTATTTTTTAGCCTATGACTAGATTCACTCGTTCATATTTTCATGGTTAAAATTAAGTCTAAAATTTGATCCAAGTTTTTAAATCGAAAAATGACAATAATGATGGTAAGGCTAGTAATGTTAATGTTAAAGATGTTAATGTTAATGATGTTAATGTTAAAGATGTTAATGTTAATAATGATAATGTTAATAATGATAATGTTAATAATGATAATGTTAATAATGATAATGTTGTCAATAATAACATTAATAATAATGACAATAGTGTTAATCATAATGATAATAAAGTGAATAATGATAGTAAATGGGAACGATGAAAGTGATGATAAAAGTAATGATAATAATAACAGCAGTTACAAGAATAATGACAATAATAATAATCGTAGTAGTACTGATAATAATATTATAATAAATTAATATACACACGCATACAAAACGCTCATCTCGTTTTACATTCGTTCTAATCATCACTCGCCCAAAAATCATTTTCCTTTTTCTTTTATACGTATGTAATATATATATATTTATATATAATAGTCCTCTAAGCAAATCGCGCGCCCAGTAAGCGCCTCACGTATAAATAAACGGTTCGCTCATTGCTATTATCTCTTAACGATGTTATTCTCTTTACAATAATATATGTATAGTTGTCTAATAATTGTTGAAGATGGTGCCCAATCTATGAGGGTGTTACTTTTTATTTTTACGCGCTCTAAACGCTATTACAATATTAAATACATTTTAGAATTTGGTACTCTTTGAAACGTCCCTCTGCACATTTTCCTTGATATTGTTTTTTTTTTAAATAATTGTCTCGAGTGTGCTCGCCTCGTCTTTTCTCACAGCTCCTTTATGGATATATCATGTAATCGCTGATAACTTGAATCGCTCATAGCCTATATTGTTTTTCTGTAGCTTTGTTTTATTAATAAAAGGGTGCGCGTCTTGTGATGGACATGCACCCCGAAGTAACGAAAAGGTCCTATTTTTTCCTATTATTATGAGTGTATAATTATACACGTTTATAATTATTTATCATTTAATCACTATTTATAAAAATTATTTACATTTTTCGAATTTGTGAAGCAAATGATAGAGAGTCTGCTGCGATTTCATTTGCGTTCGAAGTCAGTGTTGTTTTTTTTATCATAAACCACATAACATTTGGAAGCGCTCATCATTTCAATTGGATTGAAATTCTTAAGGGAAGTTGTTGTTCGAACACAATTGATATTGATAGTGCAAGTGCCTTTAGGATAATAGGAACAAGTGGCAATATTTTGTGTGAAAAATAGCAAATAATAAATAGCACACACAAAAAGACAAATATGATAAAAATAGTAAATTTGATATAATTGTGTATATAATAATGAATGCAAAGAGCGACTCTTCTTTTCGTCACTTCGGGGTATATTCTTTCAAACTCGAAAAGTGTCGTAGCGAAAAATTTTGTCGAACCGACTTCAATGGCCGTATACTGATATTGCAAATGTGTGTGAGAGTTTATATTTATCCAATAAAGACTTACATCCAATAGGATTTGAAATGTCGTACTTACAGTACTTAGGTTTATATTATATTTCGATCATTAGTAAATTACGTGGCTGTTGTCGGTTAAATGATTATTTAGCGATAGGGTATATGTATATGCCTTTAATTCCGAGTACAGATAAGTAGCGTCACTTTTTTCTCGTCCTCATCACAGGACTTTTCGATTCTCCCCAATCCTGATGGAAAGTTATATGGATATACACAATTTACTTGTGTACATAAATTACACAATGCAATTATGTTGGTATACATGACACAATTATATACACAGGAGAAACAAAATGTTAAATCTCAAGATGAACTTGAATTTTTACAGGCATATGTCTGTAGAATTCCAAATTATCTTGGAATTTAACAGGTGATGCATTGAAAAAGAACATTTTGTTTTTTCTGTGATAGGTATACATTACACAATTATGTATAATTGTACACAATCATGTAATTGTGCACATTTATGTAATTTTGCACATTTATGTAATTGTACACAATTATGTAATGTACTTAACAAGAGTAATTGTGTACATATTACATAAAAGCATTATGTAATGATTGAACATAAAGTCTATAAAAGTAGACACTATGCATATGGAGGCTAACATCAGAAATGTAGTACCATTAATGATTAAAATGAAAACCATTTTTGTATGCATAGTGCCTACATATAGCGGCTATACTTTTTTACAGGATTGTTTGTTAGGATTCGTAAATAGTGACTCTTTTCTTTCATTGCACGGCCGAGTTCAAGAATAGGCATTCTTACGTTTACTACTTTCTTAGATGTTGAGCTTTTACGTTTAGCGCTTCGTCGGTTCGCGCTTTTTAGGGAGGTATAAATTGCTGATACGACACATGAGTCAGTTTTAACTGTAGTTTCTTTTCGAAAAAATCGAGTCTGAGAGTTCTCCTAAAACACGACTTAATTTGTTTTAAGTTTTTTAATAACTAATTTTAGATCACACTGATAAAAATAGATGATACTAGATACACAGGAAAAAGTCGATTTTATCTCACTATTGACTGTCATTGATCTTGAGTTGTCATTTACTTTCCGAATGCACGTTTTGCATACACTTCTTCAAATACACTTTTTTCACATAGATTTTGTCAGATAGATTTTTCAAATAGATTTTGTCAAATAGATTTTATCTAATAGATTTTGTCAAGATTTTGTCAAATACATTTAGTCAAGATTTTGTCGAATACATTTTGGCAAATACATTTTTCAATTACTTCCATTATGATGATAGATATAAAGTTCTGAAAGTTAAAATCAACGAAAACTTTTATGTAAAGTTTTCTTTTTAAATTCTTTCTTTCTTTTTTTTCTTTCTTTTAAATTCGTTTAAAAATATTATTTTACTTGAATAGCAGCTTAAATGATAACATTGTTTGGACACCAAATTTTTTTGAACCTAGTTTTTTGTATTTAAAACTAATTTTTAAAAATACTAAAAATAAACAAGTACGAACTTGTTTATTTAATTTATTAAGTGCAGAACAAGGACGTTCTGAACTTTATAGTGCGATATTATGTTTTTGAATCTTTCTATACTGGCAAAAGTCTCGAACAAATATTCAACATCTCATTGGAAGTATTATACGCTTAACAACGTTTGAAAGTAACATTTATGATTAATTCGCAGACGAGAAGGCATTTCTCAATGTCAGTTACAGTACAATAAACTACAAACAACTTTTTTCCGTGTACAATCAATATGGTATCGATCAGCATCTGGATGATGATGGTTACCATCAAGACATCAAGATGATGATGAAAGCTGAACAAAAACACTTCCTCTCTTACGAGGATGCGAAACTTAATTAGTTTTTTCATATAGAAAGCATTTTTTTGGCATTAAGGCATTAAATGTGAGAGAGAACTCCCAAGCGCTGACTTTGGTGTCAATTGTCACTCCTCAAACTAATTTTGGCAAATGTGTTTACATTCCGTGAATAATTTTGGGCTCATCATTCTTGTGAATCAGGCCGCAAATCCGCGATTCTTTTCAAGCATTCCGATTGACTAAAACGTAGGTATATTTGTATAGGTATATTAATATGAGGTTGGCAGTTTTTCGATATCATAGCGATTTGAACTGGTCACACACTCGTCAATTTCTATTCTCTATCGAGACTATCGGATGGTTCTATTGAATCTTCTGCACGCCCTAAAATTGATTTTAGCAGTTACATAAACACATTCACGATGAACGTGCATTTATAATTCTTTGACAAGTCCATTCGTTTTTTTTTATATTTACCTAAATTTTGCTTTTTATGCCGTTATCAATTTTTCCTCTTTCCTTCATAAAATTCTTTAATAATAAAGTGATCATTTACCCGCAAGTAAACAATCACGTGTCGTGTTTTCTACATTCTCGATATCTACAGTATATGAATTTACGCGAAGTATACACGAATTCACGTTCACGGGCTAGACGAGCTGCAGGAAAAGTCAGAAATGTGTCTTCGAAGCTACTGAATGTAACGTCACTTGTGAGCGATGGACACCGGAAATTATAATTGGAAATGTGTTTATGCTTTTTAATGCAATATAAAATATTAAGGAATTGTTTTTATTTAGATCTTGAGAGCTGTTTAAAATAATGAACTTTTCATTTATAATGGCGGCCTTTTGGTATTATTTTTGATTCATTTTTCTTTTATTTACTTTTTACTTATTTTGCCTCCTCATAGAGGAAGCATTGTAAACGTGCCGATTTTTATCATTTTGGTACTTGAAGAATTACTTTTTTTTTAATTTTGTAAAATTTTACTGATGCGAGTAAAAGAAAAGAAAAGAATATACTTTTTTCTGGGTGCAGAATAGGGGACATTATTTTAAACAATCTTTCAATTCTAAGAGTCTATTACTTGTATAAAATGTGTCCTCGAAATTTTATATTAACTTTCTGGTGTCCTTTTAATAAAACTGAATGAAACAATTTTTTGTTAAATATTCGTTAAACGTTTATAAAAGTGAATTTAGTCATTGTTATGAAATATTGGTGTTTCGAAAAGTCAGAAATGTTTCAAAGGCGCTTTTCTGATTTTGTACACTGCTTGGGTTTGATTCCATTCTTTTTCAACACTATAACAATATTATTTAATTTTGAAAACAAATCGAAATAATTCTCTCAGAAAAAATTTTAATTTCGCCAAATATCAATTTTTTATTTTCTAATCCTTATTTTCCTATATATAATTTTAAATTCATATTTCTATAAGTTAAATTAATGAACTATCATAATTGTATTAAATTTTAAAGCATTATATATACTTAGAAATAATTAAAATTGTTTTTAGTTCTATTAAAAATTTAGAATTTAGAATGACTAGGAGAAAGAACATCTCTGACTTCATTGCTCTTATTATACGATCACTTCTTGATCTTTAGATTTTATGAAATAAATATAAAAACGTTTTTCACAAATTGGGTAGAATTTGCTTCTAAATAATTAATTTTCGATATGCCAAGATATGAAGCGAGTATTGAAATAGTCAACAATATTTAACAGTATTGAATAATTATAAATCCGCTATATTCATCACTGCCTCAGTCTTCATTCGGAATGAAGCCCAGGCAGTCCGTGTGGGTGAATTTGTCTGTACCTTGCACGCATTATAGCTATATTTTTAAGGACTTGTGAACACGTATTTGCATTTTATTATTGCTAATGAAAATACGCTCCCACAAGTTATTTATTATTTTATAATATTTCAATGGATACAATACATTTTCTGTATAAAACTCGTATTTACAAGATGACCATTTTTGGTATATAGTATATAATAACCTCATCGACAAGGTCAACCTTGTGAGATGCCCGTTTACGAATAGTGTTTTTTTAAATTTATTTTTAACGATATATTTATCTAATAATACGTAATAGGTGCCCGTCAATTAACATAAATCCTACCAGAGGACATAGATTTACGTGAGCCGCAATTGTGTCGGGAAATCGTCGTACAACAGAAAACTTGAACCGTTATTTTTTCATCTTCTCGTCAAAATTCTATTTTTATTTAAAAATAAAATTTATCTCTTCAAAGAGAACCTATTTTAGTGTTTTTAATTAATAAGTTTCTACATCTTGAAACGCAATCTTCCTAGTTTTTTAGACAGAATCTCCCTAGTTTTTCAGACAGAAATTTTCTAGTTTCTTTTGAAAGAATTTTTCTATTTTCCTTAGACAGAATCTTCTTAATTTCTTAAGAAAGAATCTTTCTAGTTTCTTTAAGCAAAATCTTTCTAATTTTTTTTAAAAGAATCTTTCTAGATGAAATGTTTTCTTTAGACAGAATGTTTCTAATAGTTTTAAACAGAATCTTTTTAAATTTTTCACATACAAAGTTTCTATATATATTTTTGAACAGAATACTAATATTTCTTAAACGAAACTCTCGTATATTTCTTAAACAAAACTTTAGTATAAATATTTCTTGAACAAAATTCTCGTATAAATATTTCTTGAACAAAACTCTCGTATAAATATTTATTGAACAAAACTCTCGTATAAATATTTGTTCAAACAAAACCTTTCTATAAACATTTTTAAAACAAAACTTCATATTGTTTTGAAACAAGAGAAAAATTAGACATAGAAAATAAAATTCTACCTCTCTTAACTTGAATATATAAACATTGTTCAATCATTGTACATTAAATATTATTAGTAGCTCTCCACAGAATTGAGTTAATTGCATCCTTTTATGAAATATTATTGAGCATATAAAGACGATGCACGTCTTGTGAGATTAAAACAGGCATAAGACACAATTATTAACAAAGAGAAGTTCGAATCAACGAACGTTCGATCGGTCCATTACCAGATTTATACAATTATTCTTTTCTTGAGCACCAGCGCGAATTAATTATTATTTCCATCTTTTTTTTTCTAACGGCAAAACGGTACAAAGTTTCTTCTCGACTGTGTGTGCGCACGATTGCATCCTCGAGAACATAAATGTACGATCCTTACGTATAAATATATTAGTTTAATTTTCAATTTTAACGTAATGTATTCACACAGATTAAAAAAAATCTCTTTAAGGAAACATTCGACACGGCGATCGCTCGTACACTTGCGTTGCTCACGATTTTTTCACCAATTTAAACATAGGCTTATATATACATATAATGGTACCATATAATATATATCACAACGACGAAACACTAGAATCTCTTCTCGCTAATCAAAACCATATAGAGATTTAGAGTATAATAACGCATCTTCTTCGTGCCTTTCTTACGAATTTCGATAATCGAATCTTCTGAGATAAAGATTTTTTCAAAATATCAGTACTAGATTTCGTAAAATTAACGTTGATTTTTTAAAATGAGCATTAATCGTACAAATGAATATTATAATTTTTCAAATAAGCACTATTTTTTCAAATAAACACTGATTTTTCAAATAAACAGGTCGTAAATAAACAGAAATTTGTCAAATAAACACTAATTAATGATCTGAATGGAAAAATCGATACAAAATCAATGCGTTGTTTGAAACTCATCTAGCATGACTATTCAAATATTTAATATATTTTAAATGTAGATTATTTTAGCAATTTCAATTGCTAAATTTTGTCTTTATTTTAATCAGTGAAAATTCACTCGTGGTTATTAAAAATTTCTTAAAAGAGTAGGGATATAGTCGAGAAAGTATTTACAACTTCAATCGTATTTTAAACCAAATTGGCCGAAAGAATCGTTTCTTTCATTCTTACATTTTAGCCAGTTATATTAAAAAGAGTTAAAACTTGTTTTATTTTGTTTTTAATAAATTTATAGTGGATTTTGACTGATTGTTTTTCATAATATTTGAAGCAAGAATTATAAAATTCTATACAGAAATTTCAGATGAGTTAATAGAAATTAAATTAATTTCAATATGTACCGATTTTTCAAAAATCCAGAGACAAAAACTAAATTAGATACAACAGTTTTTATACATTTGATGTTCTCATCGAAATTCTTTGTTTCTATAAATGTTTTTCATCAAAAAACGATTTTATTCACGATTCAACAATTTTTATTATAATTTTTTTATTCATAAATATCTTTATACATAAACGTTTTTCTTTATAGGTTATTTAAATTTTCTGATTAGAATTTCTAATTAAATCTTAAATAAATAATGTAAATTCATAAATAGTTAATCTAATTTACTCATAAATAGTTAATCTAATTTATTCATAAATAGTTTTGACTCGTCAACATTCAGTTCGCAAATAATTCTAAATAATCAATCATTTTAATTCATAGATAATTTCATCCCGAAAACGTTCTTTATCATTACTTCGTGTTTTTTATAATAATTTATCAAATTCTTTTTTTCAAGCTGTTCTTTTTAAGTTCTTTTTTCAAGTTCTTTTTTCAAGTATTTCTTTTCAAGTTTTTTTTTTCAAGTTCTTTTGTTCAAGTTTTTGTTCCAATTCTTGTTTTCGTTTTACTTGAAATCATCCAAAACAGTTTATAAATGTGTTAATTCTTCAGAAGATTCGAGTCGATTTTCGCGAAGAAAACGATTGGCATTTGTTGTGTTTTTTTCTTTACACTTTGCATATAAAATTAAGGAGCGAAGGTACGAGATAATGTATAAAGGCTACCACTTGGAACGCAATGCACGTCCTCGAGTTCTAAAAAACGGTTGTGTTTTCTTTGTT
The DNA here is from genome assembly GCA_011057455.1 of Ganaspis sp. Gsp50. Classification (NCBI taxonomy): domain Eukaryota; kingdom Metazoa; phylum Arthropoda; class Insecta; order Hymenoptera; family Figitidae; genus Ganaspis; species Ganaspis sp. Gsp50. The sequence continues at coordinate 9,707 of WNHD01000739.1, forward strand.
TAGTGCATGTAGTTTGGGCTCGAGCGATTGATTATTGGCTCAAACTTTGACTCACAGCCAGTAACAGACAGACAGACATACGGACAGACAGACGGGCAGTCAGGCGAGTAGGTAGGTTAGGTAGGTAGTTTAGGTTAATAGGTACTAGGTAGATAGGTATGCAGACAATCAGACAAACAGGCCCCTCAAAGAATTCGCTACAGTCTTAGATTCTTCACAAGTTCAAAATTTTTCAAAATTTCTCAAGTTCTCGAATTTTGTAAAAATTCAATTTATACAGTAACATGGCAATTTTTCAATTTCATTCATTTTAATACCAGTTTATTACAATTCTGTGCACAGGAAATTTTTTTGTTAATTTTCAATGCAATGTTGTTAAAAAAATGGTTAAAATTCCAAGATGATTTGGAATTGTACTTTTGCAAATTCAAGTGAACCTTGGAATTTAACAGGCGATGCATTGAAAAACGACTTTTTTTCTGTGTTAAATTGAATGTTCTTAAATTTATTATTTCCACAATTTGATGTTGAGTAGAACTGTTTTGTATCAAGATGTTTTGAATGTAACTATAAACGTTCTTTAGTGTTTTTAAATGTCCTTTAATGTTTGTTGTTTTTAAATGTTCTTTAATATTTTTCAATGCTCTTTAATGTTTTTAAATGTTCTTCAATGTTTTTAAATGTTCTTCAATGTTTTTAAATGTTGTTTAATATTTTTAAATATTCTGTAACATTTTTAAATATTCTTTATAAAGTCTTTAAATGTTCTATCAAGTGTTCTACATTTTCTATTCAACTTTCTTACTTATTTTGGGTCATTTTTGCGTGACTAAGTGACACTGAAGTTTCGTCAATGACAATGTCATCAACAACAATGTCATCAACAACAGTGTCTCAATAATAAAAGTGTCTTAACTTCTAAACTGAAGTACTACTAATGGCGATGGATACACTTTGTATATCTAAATCACGAAAAATGCCTCAAAATAAGACACGGTCTTTTGAAACATACAATGTAATGTCTTTAATGAAGTTTGTTGTCATTAAAGTGAAAACTGCATCTAAATGTGAAAATATATATTTGAATACGAAAATCTATGTTTGAATATAAAAATCTATATTTGAATGTAAAAATCTATATTTGAATGCAAACATCTGTTTGAATGTGGATTGCATAATTTCAATGTGTAAAGTATCTGAACGTAAAAATAAGTAGTTGAAATTGAAAATATTGAATAAACTTGTGATTGTCGAGTAATATTTTTGAGTTTTGATCTATTTTTGGAAAGAAGTAGAGAGCAACCTTGCCAGTAATATGGCAACCTTGTTAATTGAATTGAGAGCTATAAAAGGATGATGAGGTTTTATGTATCATGAAAAGTAAATCAGACAGAGTTGGAAACTGAGACTCTGCAGCAGGTCTTGATGTTAAGGTCATCAATGTCTAATTTTATCACATTGAAGAACCAACAGGAGAATTGAGGACGAGAAATAATATTAGCACGAAATGGAGTCGAATTTTCCTCACTCTCTTTGTGTTGACGTGTTAAGGTCGATGTCGTTGTATCGAATTTCAGATCGATGTTTCATTTCTTCAAGACCAAGCTTGGATTTCACAATTATTAGATGTAGCACTTTCCTTATTTCCTCAGAAAGTTTGACGTGCCTTCAAGAATAAACTGAGACGTGCCGGGCGTGTCTGGCAGCAGCCTCGCTTTCTCAACCCCTTGCTCTAATCAATGATTAATTGAACAAATCACGAAAAAGAAACTTTCTCAGATAAAGAACATCTTACTCATAATTTTTCTCCATTCCTCTAACCGACATGATTAATGCTCTGCAGATGCTAGATGTAGTGATTGTAAATTGTTTCTCTGATTGTGTTTTATTTGAGGATTTTCTGATTGCGTTTTATTTGCAGATTTTCTGATTGTGTTTCATTTGCGGATTTTAGATTGTGTTTTATTTGCGGATTTTCCGATTGTTTTGTTTTAATTGTGATGTTGTGGTTTTAGTTGTGATCTTGTGATTTTGTGGTTTTAATTGTGTGATTTTGTGGTTTTAGTTGTGATATTCGCACTATTTGATTAGGATTCTGTTCAATTTGATTATTATTAAAAATGTTATTGTGCATTATTTGAAATTTGACGATTGTTGCAATATGATGATTTACAGTCACGAATGTAAACTCAATTACTTCTTGATTGTTGAGTACAATTTTAATTACGAGTACACAGGAAAAGCAAAATGTTAAATTACAAGATGAATTTTGATTTTTACAGGCCTGTATAATTTTTATGCCTGTAATTTAACTTGAAATTTAACAGGTGTTATATTGAAAAATAACATTTTGTTTTTTCTGTTTGGTTGTTGATTGTTGGGTGTATTTGAAATTATTTTATTTTTGAGTGTAATTTTGAAATTACTTGATTGTTGCGTACCAAAGTTTGAAATTACTTGATTGTTGCGTACCAATGTTTGAAATTACTTGATTGTTGCGTACCAAAGATTGAAATTACTTGATTGTTGTGTACCAAAGTTTGAAATTACTTGATTGTTGCGTGCCTATATGCATTTGAAATTATTTGATGATTGTTTCATACCTATATATTTGAAATCACTTGATGATTTTAGTAAATAATTTACATTTTTTTTGAACAATTTGAATCACTTGAGATTCTACAGGATTGAAATATATAATTTGTATTTACTATTTTTTTAAAATAATTAATGTTTAGGGTTCCGTACACGAAGTGTACTATAACGGAACCCTATTACGCTTTGTGTTTATTAAAAATTCAAGGATATTTGAGTTTTCCAAGAGAAGCGTTTCTCGTAAAGTGAAAGAATTAATGATTGCGATGTTTGCTTTTGCTTTATATCGGTTTATCCTCAAGAAGAACGTGTGACTCTAGCGAGTTCTTGAGTTTTTAGCATTACCCGCACATTTTTATTAATCTTAATAAACCGCTACTTATATAATTTAGTAATTAGCATCAGTCTCCGTCATTCAATCTGGCGCCACACAGTATTTGCTATTTGTTTAAAGTCCCTATTTGGAAATTGCAGTTTTGTAACATAAGACAAAATTTAGAACTCTTGACGTCTGCCTTAAACGTTTTTTGTTTTTCTTTAAAAGTCTACGACAGATGGATGCCTAATTTGTTTTCACTTGTTGTGCATTCGCAAACACTTTCTGCCCAGTTCACTTACAGTCGCTTAATTAATTTCGATTTTGAGTAACTGCTAGTGTGGCTAAATTGACGTGTTGTTTGTCTTTACATAAATTCACCCTCCCTTCTTCAGCGGAACAGTTGATTTTTAACTAAACTTTTTCTTATTTTTCCGAGCACTGAGTTGTCGACTGTTACGCTTGTCGACCCGATTTTACAGTTATTCCTTAACGAGCTAACGATCTGCTTAACGATCACTTCTAAAGCGTTTCTGTTTACGGTTAAACGCCCGGAGTTAACTTGTCCTATCCTTTTGAAAGGTCGTCAATCGCAAGTCGAACGACGTACCATTAATTGCTGAATCGATAGGAGTTCTCACTAACCTCTGCGCGTTATATCTGAGAGAGAAGAGCCGTCAGCATTCCTTTCGTGTCGGAAGAAGCCATTTTAGTTTAATTCGAAAGAAACGAGAGGGTTAGCAATACTGAGAGGAAGAGACACTCAGGAAACGAGGACTTTTCTCAGTCAGAGACGAACATCTTGGGCGTTTTCTTCTTCTCGTGGACACGATAGTCACACTCACTATAAGTAAAAATCAGTATTTTCAGTTCACTCGAATTCAAGTGAAACCAGATCTTTGTCGTCTCGATCTTTTGCTTTTATCACTTTTTCTCTTTCTCTTGAAATTCACTGTCTCCTTGAATTGAGTCTTCACTTTTTACTTGGCCTCTGCCAGCAGCACAAGGTCATCGGCGACAACATCGCTGATGTGCAAGTATATGATCCAGTACATCAAATTGAAACACACGAAGCATACCGGAAATACGATGCGGGAGTATTTGTCGATATCCGATGGCGTGATACCTGTAGAATAGATAATTGAATTAGATCCTTGACTAGTTTAATTGGAAAACGAAGAAAAAGGAACTACATTAATGAAACGTTTAATGAAAAGGATTATGAGACATGCTACAGCTGAAGTCGATAAAGGGTTCTGCTCAGTCTAGAATGCAGGTGTTAAAAGTTTCAGTGTATTTCTTTTTAATTTTCTTGTTGCGGCAAAATTCAATTTGGTTCGTTAAAGATTGATTTAGTGTATTTTTTACAATTTTCTTAATCAGGCAAAATTGGATTTCTCTACTAATTTTTGGTAGAAAAGTAATAAACAGCGAATCTTCGGCTGATCGGGCAAGTCACGCGTAATCCCTTTTAATCCGAGGTTCAATTTCTTTGCTATAAAAATTGATCCCTCTGTACTTTCATTTTTGAATTCTAGTGAAATGTCTTTGTTAAAAATATTGATAATCCTTGTTCCTTGTTTAGAATGTTTGTATAAATGGTTTTAAAATATTAGCATATATGATACGTGCACAACGAAAATCCCAACGAATCATGCAAAGGACGACCACGTGGTTGTTTTGGACAATTGTGACTGTTTGTAAATAATAACATTGCTTCTTCTTTGAATATTAATGAACTTATGAGTGTTAACACTGTAAAAACAAGTGTTTCAATTTAAGATGTTTTATCCCCACTTTTGAAACGTTTAACGTCACAAAACACGTCAAACGTTTCAAAGTGAGGACAAAATAGCTTAAATTGAGATATTTGTTTTTACAGTGAATGATTGCGTCGTTTAATAATACGTTCCGTATTTAAGTACGAATAATTTAATCGGTATACATTATACGATTTAATAATATGTATTAATAATATGTATTAATAATACACGTATACGATTAATAATATATACGTATTAATACGTACAAAGTAAAAACTTAGGTAAACAACAATGCTGGCATTGTCACTTACCTAACTTTTTATTTTGTATGGCAGAATTATTAAGCATATTCGGACAAATTGTATGATGTTAATAATCAGTATGTGTTTTTATAATCCAAGAAGAGTTGAAGAAAGAGCAATTTTCATTAGCCTAGACTGAGCATGTCCCTTAAAATGCAGGGTGTAATTGGCAACGGATACGGAAGCTAGAGAGTGGTATAACTTTACACGTCTCTCACTCTGATGATTCTGCGTCAGCTTTCCGATTACATCCCGTATAAGTTGTAATTAAACACTTGAAGGAGCAATTTGGCTGACGGCAATTGAGATAGGTGTACA
>WNHD01000739.1:20000-54221 GCA_011057455.1 Ganaspis sp. Gsp50
TACAGGTGCTTTTTACTTCAAGGTATTTGAACTTTTTAAACTTTTTTTTTACTTTGAACTTTGAATAACTTGAATTTTCGAAAAATTGTATTTAAAAATCTTAAAATTGAACTTTGGATATTGTATATATAAACTTTTTTATAAACACTTGTTTCAAAACAAGTTTTTTACTACACGAGTTTTATTAATTAAATAATTTTTGTTTAAACCTTGTATATTCAATTGATGGAAAATTGATAAAAACATTTCATTAATTTGTTTTCATTCATCTCGTGTCAGTGAGCAGATTTTCTTTGAAATAATTGATTAGCAGCTGTTATTAAATTTTTTTCTTTTCTCTCTTGTTTTCTTTTCTTTATCGAGTGAGTTTTTTCCCCACAAAACGCGAGATTGAAAGAAGTTTATAGCACCTATTGCACTTCGTTTTCGTTGCACTTTTATACACGTTGTGAATTAATGTTCTTCTCCTGGAAAATAGGGATTCATTTTCCTGAAACTTTTAACTTTTGACCTTTCCCCGGTGGGTATTTGATGCACAACAGAATGCAAAATGCATTCGTACGGATACACATGTCATGATTTGCGGGTAATATCTCTTATATTTGGTCAGGCATGTGTGTTGGAGATATTTTTGTTTGAAAATGGAATTTTCAATTCAAAATGAAATTTTTATTTTCAAATGAAATATTCATTTCGAGATGAAACTTTTATTTCGAAATGAAACTTTTATTCGGAAATGTGTAATTTTTATTTACAAATGATAAAATTACTGCTTTTATTTATACAAATAATAAAACTATAAGTTTAGAAATAACGACATGATTTGTTTTTTCATCTTGTTGGTTCAAATATAGATTCAAATTTTTATTTTTTTTATACATAGTTGAATTTTAAGATTTTCAAATTCAAGTTTTATTTTTCTTTATTTTATTTATACATCATCATTTTTCCAAAATTCAAGTTATTTAAAATTTGTTATTCAAAATTCAAGTAACTTATAATTGTTAAATTAAAATTAAATACATTATTTTTGAAGTCTAAATAATTTGTACGTGGCGTTTTTTCGAATTCATTAATTATTTGACAATGATTAATTGTAGAATTAATTATATATTATATTAATTATAATTTAATAATATTAATTTGTTGACAATATAAATAAGTCGAAACATGTTGTCAATAAAATGATTTAATAAATTCGAAAAAGGTCCCGTAAAAATTATGAATTTTATTGACATCAATTAAAATTACGAATTGTAAAATTGAATCAACAAATTTTATTGAATTAATATTAATATACACATTCAGTTCCAAAATTAAATTCAAATGTCAAGTTGTCAAAAGTGTAAAATGTTTGAAATTGATCTTCACATCTTTGACATGATCTTATTTAAAAAATTCGAGTGTTGGGTTGGATTGCTTTGGAGATAGTACAGATATTTATTCAGTATTTTTGTCCTGTTTTTGGCGCCTTTGATGTCGCGATTTAGGTCAAACAGCAGTTGCAAAAGGACATTTTGGCGTTTTTGAATCCACAACCACGTAATACGATATACAGTCAACTCTGTAATTAGAGGTTTAAAAGTCAATTAACTAGTTTCCGGATGCGGAGTAACGCAGTATCCGTTTCCGCGATTCAGAGGATGCAGTGCTAATTATACGCTAATTGTTTGCTAATTTTCTTCTTCAGTTCAATTCACTTGCAAGTAGTTTAAGAGACTCTTTAATTGGATTTGAAATTTTCCCAAATATCAAGCAAATGTTGGAATTGCAAACAAAATAATCTGTCATTCTCAGTGTTTCGAGAATTTGTTTATGAAATTGAAAACATTCTCCAGATTTTGAACATTGTTAAGATTTTTATTGTTCGTCTTCAAAATAGGTTTTCATTGGGTTTGAAAAGGATTTTAAGAAACGAAATTACAGTTCTGTTGTATTATTTTCTATTTGTTCTTAATAAATTTTGAGTTAGGTTATATTCATTGACAGACAATTGTTTATAAGAATATTTCCTTGATTGTAAAGAAAGGCCAAAAAACAATGGCTGTTTCTCGCTCGCAGTTTGAAAAGAATCGATTGTAAAGTAATTTTGTTACGCTTGAACGACAGGTTGTAAATTTTAACGATATTTTGATGAATGGCTGACTAAAAAAAGTTGTTTCTACTTTACTGCCTGAGGAAATGCTGAATTTCAATATTTTCAATTCTCCGGACTCGAAAGGGCAGAAAACCGACTTCCCTGTGTGTTTTATTTTTATTGCATTTTCACAAACTTTCAAGTTTCTTAACTGAAAAACAATTCTGTTTGTTATTGAATCCTGTAATTTAAAGATTTCGTATAAAGATAAAAAAAAGTGAGGTCAACTTTTTTTTAGGAAACAAGACTTTATAAACTAAAAGTTAAATTACTTTTTCTTCTCAATTCAACTCTGCACACCGAAAATTAAAATACTTTAATTTCACTTTATCCTTTATTTCAGTCTATAAAAACCTCCTGTAGAAACAATACATAGAAATGGCTTTACTTTAAAAGAACTTGTACAAATTGTAACAATTCTCATTCTTTCGAGTAAACAATACGGCTTTCCCATTGCAATAAACTTCACTTCCTACTGTTTGTTTATGACTGCATTAACAAGTTTGAAAATAACATTTTCGAAGCGTCCAACAAAAAAGAAAAGAAACGAAAGTAAATTTTCCTCTTTTTTTAAACAAGTTTTTTTGCAAAGAAAATAGAAATTCTGTAAACTCTACATGATAATTTGTATTTCAATAAATAATTTCTGAGATTTTTATTGGAATTTCTATGTAGAATTTTCTATGTGAAATTAGTTTATGTTAATAAATGTGTTAAGAAATGAAAAATAAGAGGAAGGAAAAAATTGAAAAAGGAGGATAAAAAATGAGTCTAACTCTTGATGAAAGATGAGGATGTGAATTATTTTAGCTGGCGTTACTCACAGTTTGTTTGGGTGCGTGATCTCCATGATCTCCTGGAACTCCAGGTGGTCCTGGAATCTCCCTAGCAGCTTTCATGCTCTCCGCTATTTTTTGAAAGCGATTCTTTCTCATTTGGATCCTCTTTGCCATGTATCCTACTGTGGCGTATTCTGCGGGAAGAAAAATCACGTTAATCATGTTCATCCGCTTTTATAATGCGTGTCAATTTTTCTGCGCAGAGCTACAAATTCCATTTTCTACTTTGCTCATAATCTTTAAACTAATTCTAATTCTCGATTTGAGGAATTTCCAAGGAATAAGCGTGGAAAGCATTGTTTTTATCCTTGCTTGTTTATACATTCAGAAAATGATCCACTTTAATGTAGAAAATTAAATTAAGAAGAAGGGAACTGAAAACTTTTAATGAAAAACTTTTTTCGTACTTTATGGTTGAAATTGAGTTCTATTTTCCGCAATCGAGTCGTTTTCTGAATGTGGAGAAAAAGTCTGTTTAAGTCCAGAGTAAAAATGTCGCCATGTTTTTTATTTTTCAGAATATAAATATGATTTTGTGATTTATGCAGATTGATTATAGTATTTTAAAATAGTAGATACATCGTGAATAGAAATTAATAGTAGTAATAATAATAATAATAATAATAATAATAATAATAATAATAATAATAATAATAATTTCAAAATACTAAAAAATAATTGTAGATACATCATGTAAAGAAATTAATAGTAATAATAATATAATTTTCTAAATTATCTACAAGTAATAATAATAATTTTAAAATAATTCCCTCTCTTGAGCTTTATAAACTAAATTATAGATAATAAATTTATATTTTGAGTCTGGTTGTAACATTTTGGCGCCGTTGAGTACAATGTATTGAATTGATTACAAAGTTTTGATTAATATATATTTTGTTGGTAAAGTTGATTAATTAAACAATAATGAAGTAAACTACGAACAAAACGCGTTTCATTATTCTCTTTCAAGAGTTGTGTAGCATGTAAATTTGAAATATTTTTGACGCTTAATGGCACATAATACTCAGCTCTGTAAACGTTTATCGAAATGCCACATATCATCGTTTATGAATATCTGCCACGAAAATTAATATTTATTTCAGGAAATGAATTCTACAATCAGATTCAATTTTCAATATTATTAGAAGCGTTTGAGTTTAATGGCCATTTTATTATTTAAAGAGTTTTCATTGTATATTCCTGTTTTGTAGAGTTGAAATTAAAACTTCTCATAAACGAAATTTGAAGAATTTTAAATTCAATAATTGGTAACTTTTTTTTTGCAATTAGGGGTCGTTCGCAAACTACGTCACATCGCTATAGGGGGTTTCATAGAGGGGGTTCATGCAAAATTTTGAAGGTTATCATATAAAGTGTAACAAAGGGAGATCTAAGAAAATATAAATTTTGCGGGACCTAGTTTGTGAACAATCCCTTATATTCAATTATCTTGAACATTTCTATTATAAATGACAGCCATGCGATTTGTTTTTTTAATGGAAAAATTGATGATAAATTTTTACGCAAGAAAATGATCATGGAATTAGATTTTTGCTTGAAAATTAAAAATAGATATGTTAAGGGCAAGAGATGTTGATAAGAGAGTTGATAAAAGAGTTGATAAAAGAGTTGATAAAAGAATTGATAAAAAAGTTGTTGATAAAAAAGTTATTGATAAAAAATTATTGATAAAAAAGTTATTGATAAAAAAATTATTGATGAAAAAGTTATTGATGAAAAAGTTATTGATGAAAAAGTTATTGATGAAAAAGTTATCGATAAAAGAAAAACCAAAAATGTGTTTAAAGAAGGTATAATAAAAAGAAAGAGATTGATGTTTGAAATTGATATACGTAGTGTCATTTTGTGCGATGGACTTAAACAGATCTCGTTCTTGCGTTTAATCTGAGTGGCTCGCATCAGGAATAATCAAAGAGATAGTTTCCGACAGAGTCAGAAAATAATCTATTTGAGAGATGTCTTCTGAAATAACAGGTCATTCAGTTCCATTTGAATCAATTTGAACTAGATATATAGGGAGACTAGGACTACTATTCCTTTTTGCTCAAATGGAATTATACCTGACAAGCGTAAATTTCTATCAGTTGAAGATGAATTCGTTCTATTTCTGGTACTTGAAAAGACATCCTTTTCCGTCAAGTGGATTGCTTTCTGAGTTTTCGCGATGAGTTTCAAGAGTTAGTGAGTGGTTAAGCTCTCGCGAACTATAACGGATGAGCAGCAACGTGGCTCGAGGCCCATTTTCGGCTGAAGGCCTTTCGAGACGTGATTATCTTGATCCTTGACGCGGACCGATACCCAATCTTGACTATCTCATTGATTTTGGCAACTATAGGTCCTAATTCTCTTTAGCGCGGCGACGCGCCTGCTATATTACTCTTCTGTGGTTGACTGCTCTGGAATTTACTTTGCGTGACGTCACGAGCACGCGAATCGATAAACGGATGCTGTTTCATGAAAGCGCGAGAGAGAAACAGGAGAGAGAGAGAGAGAGAGAGAGAGAGAGAGAGAGAGAGAGAGAGAGAGAGAGAGAGAGAGAGAGAGAGAGAGAGAGAGAGAGATTTTCAATTCGACAATAAATTAATACTGATTTTGAAATCTTTATATTAATGACCACATGATCGAATTCTCATAACGAGATAAATAATTTACGACTTTTTACAAACTAAAGGATTTCATTTGCGTCCAAAAGCAAAGCAATCTATTGCGTTTTCGTAGAAATATTGTCAGTCGGATCAATACCCACCTTTTCACTTTTTCATTCTGCTTCTGTAAAGCTTAAAAAATTACGAAATTGTTCCTTCATGGGAAGGATTATATCTCAGTGATGTTTGTATGATCATCTTAATGATATTTGTATGATTATCTTAATGATGTTTGTATGATCATCTGAATGATGTTTGTATGACCATCTTAATGATATTTGTATGATCATCTTAATGATATTTGTATGATTATCTTAATGAGGATTGTATTACCTGAATGATTACCCAAATAATTAACTGAATACTCTTTAAATATGATTCAATAGAAATGACAACTGAAAAAAATGTCCGGTTGGAATAATCAGAAAGTTGAATAGGACCTTATACTAAAGTTTTTGGTTATTTTAAGTGTAATTCTAGTTATATTTTAAGCAGAATTAATCGAAATTGGGGAAAATTATGTTAAATAGGACCTAATTTAACTTTCCGGTTACTTCAACAGGACATTCCTTCTAGTGCAGATATCTGATAATTTTTACAGCTAAAACTAAGCTACTAATTCAATTAGTTAAATTCTACTGACAATCAGTGAAATTATACTGAATATCAGTAAATCTCTTTACTAATTTTCAATAGAATTTCATTATAGTTGAAATGAAATTATAGTTATGAAGAGTAGATTTCTGTATCAATTATAAGTAGAATTTAACTATATTTAAATTAGTAGCTCAGTTTTAGTAGATTTCTCTGATTCAAAGTTAGAGAGTATCATAGGAAAACAAAATGTTAAATTTCAAGATGAACTTGGATTTTTACAAGCAAATGCCTGTAGAATTTCAATTTATCTTGGAATTTAACAGGTGATGCATTGAAAAAGAACATTTTGTTTTTTCGGTAATGATTATTATTGCTTTTCAAGAGCCCCTGAAGTTGCAGCAATCTTGTTAAAATTGTCCCCACAGAAAAAAGTGTGTATATTAAAATTTGCAAAATGGAATTGTAATCTGAAATTTGGAGGTTTTTATTCTTTTCAATTTTTCATAATCTAATTATAATTATCATTATAATACTTTTCAGAAAGTCCTCTTTTTCTGAGGTTTCAATGCTTGGTTTTTCTGCAATAATATAACGATATATAAAAATATTTATATTTAATATATACCCGTGATTTCTAAATAAATATTCAAAATTGTCAATTCTAGAATGTTGAGTCTACTTTGACAATGTTACTGCAAATTTAGGTTATGTGTGGTTCGTGTTATTTTGAATCTGAATTATTAGACGAAAAATTGGATTGAAATAATAATATTATTGATTTTTATAAATTGTTATACTTTTGTATTCTGCTAACATAGCATTTATTCCTAAACAGTAGTACACTGCAAAAAAATGGTGTCTTAAAAGTACACAAAAGTGTCTTATTTGGCCAAAAGCGTCTTAAATTAAGACATTTTTTGTGTCTTAGTCACCAAATATGTCTTAAAATTTAAGACGTTTTTGCTCAAAATAAGACACCATGTTTTTGTAGTGTATAGTCCATGAATTATTTTAAAACTGTTATGATTCTATATTAAATTAATAGAATTATTATAACATTTAAATTAAATCAGTATAGTATTTTCTCAATCTTGACTTTTCTCCGTAAATGTTTGTTTAGATGACCATGTAGATGATAATATGATTGACTCTTAACTTCATGTAAACTTTTAACATACATATGTTTTCTAATTTAGAATAATTAAAATTTGAATCAAAACTTTATAAAGAAGTAATCGAATTCCGCGTCAACATAACCAAAATTTAAAAAATAATGCTTCAAAAATTACAATATTTAAAAGAAATTTATATATAAAAATGAATAAATAAGTGCGGTAAAAAATTAACATTTATAAGAAATTTTATAATTGACAATTGTAAAAGAAAAAATTAAATCAACTTATAAAAAACTTAACTTATTTTTATATAACCAAGTTACGGTTATATAAAAACTCAAAAATAGTTACTCAAAATAATTAACAAATTTAATAAATTAAAATTGGAAACTAATGGAATAATTTCCAAATCAATTAAAATTGAAAACTTATGAAATAATTCCCAAATCAATTAAAATTGAAAACTAATGAAATAATTTCCAAATCAATTATAATTTAAATTATAGTCTGCGTTAAAAATTACTTCCTTAGTAAAGAAATAAAAAAAATTGCTCCATATGAAATAAAATCCGGATTTAAGTGCCACTTATTGTTGATAGATATAAACAGCAAATGATTTAATGATTAAATTGATACGTTGGAATGTGTTATAGATGTTAGTCATTTCTTGTAGTTTTTCTTGACGCATATCATCGATTTAGGCCATAAATTGTTAAGAAATGTATAAAATATGATTATATTTCTTGTGCACATGGTGCCACTAATCTACAGTTTTCGTCTCTTGTAGGGGTGGCGAATAGGGGAGAAAAATCGGTCAATTATAGTGATGGAAGTTGTGGTCGGAGGGTTGATACTCTGTGAATGCGAACGCCACATTTAATCTTAAATTCTGGGAGGTGTATTTCCCTCCATTAGTCATAGACAACATTAACAAAAATCTACCCTTGAAATTTGCACCCCACTGATAAGAAACTGAAAGAAATCCTAAATCTTTTCAGATAATCTGATTTATTTCCTTAATCTTTAACATTTTTATTTAAAAATTGTCATTTTACATTTCTTTAGATTATTTTTTTTATCTTTTACATTTTGAATTCGTTGGCTTTATTGCTACTATTTATTTAATTTTATTTACTTTTTAGTTTTAATTTTAATTTATTTTTATATTTTTAATGATTTTACCCTTCAATATATAACTTCATATATAACTTCAATATATATAACCCTTCAATATATATAATTTATAATTTAATTATTTCTTAACTATTAATTTCTATTATAATAGTTTTCCTCGGAGTTAGTTTAGCAATTATAATTGCTAATAATACAAAATATATAAATTTTGTGTTTATAGAAAGTTAGCAAAATTTTATTTATTATACATTTTGTTACTTCTTTATTTTCTTTTAGAACTCTTCAAACATTTTCTCCCTTTTCTTCTTGAGTTGATTAAGTATTTTTTTTATCTACTCTTTCTTATTCTTCTTTTTTAGTCTGTTACACATTTTTTCCTCAGCGTTTTCTCAACTTCTTTTTCAATTTATTAAAAAATTCCCCTCTTCTTTTTTTGTCTATTAAAATTTTCCCCTGTCTATTAAAATTTTTTCTTCTCTTGAAATCTATTTTTCTTTCTCAATCTATTAAAATTTTTCCACTTTCTTTTAAAATGTTTTTCTCAGTCTATATTAAAAATTGAAATAGACTATCGATATTTGCATATAAATTCAATAATTTCCGAGCATCTGAAATTTATTACGATACTTTGACAGTGTCTAGAGCCTCTTGGATACATGCAAAATAATATTCTTTTCACACGCGAATACGCATTGAAAGGAAGAATAGTGTTTATTAATATTGAAGAGGTAAATGTCATATTGTCGTTGTTATTATTATGACAGTAGCCCATTTTGCGTCACTAAATGGGACATAGCTTGAAGGGGATGTAAACGTGGGGCAAGGATAAATGTGTAAAGAAGGGATGTTGCTATTTATGTCTAGCATTGGACCGTGAAATCGTTGACCCGCTTGTGACGATGTATCGAACGACATCCTTACTTTAACCCCTCCCCTCTTCTCCAGTTATCTAAAATAAAATGTTCTTCTTTTTATAAAATTACGTACATATAGATATTTACGCATCAAACTATAATAGAAATTCAGGTGTGATCGTTTGTGTACGCGTCGGTACGATAGGAACGTAATATCCGAGAAAAGTGGAGTTCCTTGAACCACACTCTGACGTCACGTTTGAATCTTATTAGTGCAGAAAATCGTAGTATGCGACCTTTAAAATGTGCGATTCATTCAATTAATTAAACGGTAAATTAATTTCGAGAGACTGACTGAGAGTAATTCGTTTTATTAAAATAGTATTAAAATGAAGAGACAAGTTTGTGCAGCTAAATTACGATTAGCATCAGTCAATTAAGATTTTTAAACTTGAAGCACGAAGGAGTCTTTAGTTTTAAAGGTTAAAGGTTTATAGAAAATGGTTTACCCTTTTTTTGTATTTTGTATTTTTTTGCATTCTTTGTATTGGATTTTTTCTGAATTTTTTCTTCCGTTTCTCTTTTCAAGTCATTCAAATGCTTCATTATTTCCTCTTTAAGTATTCAAAAGTTTCATTGTTGTTTCGTTCGTAAATCTTCAAAAAATGAATTGTTGATTTCTTTTTAAATATTCGAATGTTGGTTTTTTCTTGAGTCTTCAAATGTTTCATTGTTATTTCCTTTTTAAATGTTCAATTGTTTTATTGTTGCTTCCTTTTTAAGTATTCAAATGTTTCATTGTTTCTTCGTTCTCGAATCTTCAAATGTTTTATTGTTGTTTCCTTTTTAAATCCTCAATTGTTTTATTGTTGCTTGCTTTTTAAATCTTCAAACGTTTTATAGCTCTTTCCTTTTTGAAATTTAGTTGCGTAATTAGATTGTTCTACTATTGGGACGGATTTCTTTGTCTTTTGTTTAAATTATGTACTCGAATTGAATTTTCTACTTGTAGCTAGACTTGGCACAATTTGCGCTCTGATTAACTGCGTTTTAGGTTTTCGTTCCAAGTTGTATGTTTTTAAGAAGCAGGAGTTTAATTTCAGGGGTGAAGTAATTAGAGTAATGAAAGTTAGGTTCTTAACGGAAACTATTTCAAGTACTTGAACAAAAATTTAAGATACTGAAGTATGAAATAAAAAAAAATTTAAATAAAGACGTAAGGCCGTGAAAAGTGTAGTATACAAAACCTTAAATGTAGGCTTAAATATATAACAAACAGAAATATAGAATATTAAAATAAAACCTGAAAATATAAGAAATAGACATAGAAGATATGAAAATAAAACTTGAAAATATAAGATACAAGAATAGAAGATATGAAAAAATAAGATAAAAAGAATATATAAAAAACATGAAAGTAGAAGACAAGAAAATATTTATAAATAGATAGAGATTGAAAGATGTTAAAAACACTAATTGTTTAGTCAATTCATAAAAAAATTACTTCGAATTAAAAACTCATTAGGAACCACTTCGACGAGGGTATATTTTGTTAAATAATAAAGAAATTGTCTGTGTATTAAAGTAACTTTTTCCCCTATTGCGGAATCGTTTTGCTGAAAGTTTGCTGAAAGATAGTAGAAATTTTATAAAATCTTTATTTAGAAATAGAAAGATGGAAGAGGAATATGAAAAAATGTTTCTATATTGCTATCAAGTGCAATTGAAGAGTACAGAGAGAGATTTTGGCTCGACGGCGTCTCTTTAAATCATGAGAAGAGAGTAAATAAATAGGAATTGTTCTCCAAGGCGGTATTCGCTGTGAGTTGAAAGAAAGACGGGGTTTGATATTGCTCTTTACCTGTAAAGGAGGTCAAGTGGTAAATATTGCTCTGCAGGCAGAAGACACCATGAACGATTGAGCGTGGGAGTCGCGATTTTACTGAAGAGTGACAATATCAACAGTGCTTTGTACATACACTCGAAACTTATCAGATAATTAATTACAAAAGTATACAACGCTCTTGTAATTAAATATCTGAAAATTCTCCTCTCGATAATTGAATTTCAAGGTGGAAATAAAAACCCCTCGTCAACATTTACAAGAAAAAAGCAAAACTAAAAATCCTCTTTCATTTTTAATTATTTTCAGTGCTGAAAATCATTTATTTGCACTCGGAAAATATAGTTTTTTTAATTTTTTCTTGTACATGTGGATTTTATATATAGTATTTATTGCTTTACTCTTTCTCATTTACAATTTACATTTATAATTTACATTTACAATTTACATTTACAATTTACATTTACATTTACATTTTCAATTTACATTTTCAATTTATATTTACAATTCACATTTATAATTTTTCAAATTTGGTCAATTTTTGTATTTTGTCCCTTATTTGATTGATTATTATTGGTTGTTTTTTGTGTGGTTAGATAAATTTTAAAGGTAAATTTAAAAGGGAAGTATAGTATATGGGGTTGTAAGAGATTATGATTCAAGCTTTGTATTTCCTAGAAGGAAAAATTTAGGAAAATTCTTTAAGAGCTGGAGGTCTTATTGTACTGAGCGCAATTACAGATTTCAGTTACTGATAGATGGATAGATGCCTGATCTAAAATAACGGCGTGATTTACATTTCAGATTAAACCTTTATTGTGAATAGGTCCTTTATGTACATGTGTAATGCTCGGATATTACGTGAAACCATTTAACTGATAAAGCTTGCATAGTTTAAGGACATGGTTCAAACTCTTACTTTGTGAATTATAAACCTCTGTATTTGTTTCATACAAATTGCATTCAATGATAGTATAGAAACATTCAAGTCTTCTTCCACTTTCTTTCATTTAAAATGTGAAAATCTCTTTTCTTTAAAAATGATTAATTATAACTTTTTTTAATTGAAAAGCAGATACTTTTGATATTAAAGGGTTTCTTAAAATAAAAAGCATCCAAAGAAAAGAAAATAATGAATTAGGTTATAATGAAGATATAATGATAATAATGTCAATATAATAATAATATTAACAATAATAACAATAACAGCAATAATAGCAATAATAGCAATAATAACAATAATAACAATAATAACAATAATGACAATCATGATAATATAGTGACAATAATAATAAATATTAATAATACAATAATACAATAATTAATAATTATAAAAATACAAGTATAACAAATAAATGAAGGTGAATAAAAAGTTATATTGATATGAATAAAAGTCGAGATTTGAAAGTTTTACCGTCATCAATTTAACTGAATTCCCTCTGTGATTCAGTTTCAAGTTATTTTTCAGTGAAAAATAAAGCTCGAGATATTTCAAAGAAAATTGAAGAGAGCCTGCATACTTGCGTCATTTGAAATCTGAACGGGGAAAAAATGTAGACAGAAATTGAAATAAAAGTAGTCAAGTTCACATTGCAAAATGCATTGACGCAATAAAATTACATTCTTGCTTTTCAAATCTATTTTTATAGAGTAAAGCACTTTTGCTTTTTCTTCTCCAATTCAGTTTAATGAGGAAAGGATCATTACTATTGTTCAATTTTAGAGAGTACTTTCTATTTAACATTGGCAAACTCAGTCAACATTAATTTCAGTTTTCCACGAGTGACATAATTTCTCTATAGTACATATTAAATAAAAAGTTTAAATTTAAAATGAGAATATTTTACTTTTTCTTGTTTTTAACATACATTTTTGCCATCAACGATTGTTTATTGTTATTATTATTGTTCTATTACTATTATTTTTATTATTCTGTTATTCTATTATTAATTTTTATTATTTATTTATAGTCCATACCTTTCAGACGAACTTCCAGTTATTTTACAACTTTAACTTCTCTTGTAAAATAATATTCTATTATTAATATTATTGTTATTATTGGTATTATTATTATTATTATTATTATTATTATTATACAATTATCATTACTATTATTAACCTATTACGATTATTATCTTTCACTCGAAAAATTAGTATTTTACCGCGTAGAATAGAGAATATAAATTTCAGTAGTGAAAACAGAGTTTGGTCAGACAATCATGAACTGACGCTTTTTCTAAACAACTTTTGTTTCAATTAAGTGCAGTCATTTAATTCACTGAGCAAACAAAGATATTTGTTATTGACGGGTTAAAGAATCTTTAAAAATGCAAATTTATTGAACGAAGAAAATAGTTGCTCTCAATGACGTAAATAATCTCTAAGGGTATCCAATCTCTAAAAATATTCATTAAATGCACTAAAGAAATTGTATGCTCAATGTCAATAATTTCAGGCAATATAATACTTTATGTTTATTTACAGTTTTCATTTAAAGTCAATTTAAAGAAATAGTTTAGAGGTAATAAAAAAAATTTTAAATACTTTTAAGTAGATTTTTTATTGGTAGATAAATCGAGCATTGACATTTTCAAGGCTTCTTTCAACCCGAAGCTCGAGGCTTTAAAAGTAGTTGCTCTTTTCGTGCAAAATTGATTTCCGATTCAAGATTTTTACGAGTAGCAATAGCGTCTCTGTAATTGGAAGTCTCTTCCAAACTATGTTTAGACCACAAATACGGGTGAACTAATATAGTTAGGGCTGAAATTTTTAACTTGGGAACTTGGATTTTTATTTTCACATTTTCAACAAGATTTTCAAGAAAGTCCTTTTCAAACCTTAAAAAGTAAAGATCGAGAAAGTTTTTCTCGAGGTTTAGAAACTGAATTTTAGTTTTGAAGTTATCAACAATGACATATTTTATATTTAGAAACTTTTAATACGTTTAAAACAAGGTATCTTTAATATTTTAATTCAGGAATGTGGTTTTATTTTACATTTTGAATTGAATAAAAGAATTTTCTTTTATCAGAAAGAACTGACTTTTTTTTAAACTGCAAAAAGATGTCAACAAAACTTTTATTATTTGTTTTTAATTTATTCTTAAAATTGAAAGAAAAGTAGCCATTGCATTAAATTACAGGTAAACTGTGTACTTTTATTCAAAATGGTATACTTTTATTTTAACTATTCATTTAACATCTGATTTACTGTAAATTCAAACTGTAAACCGTGAATTTAAATGCATCAGAAAGAACAGGTTTTTACAGTAAATCCGAAGTAGCGTTTACATGGAAATTACAACAATAAAATGTAAAATTAAAATACTCGAACTACAGTTCGTAAAATAAAACGTAAAGTCAGTTTTTTCAACGACTGTAAAGTACGTTTAATTCTATTTTCCAAGATTTTACAAAATTAGCCAGAAATTCAATATAATGGAAATTTTTTATTTTATTCAATTTTTATTGTGCTGAATGGAAAGATGTATAAGAGA
The DNA here is from genome assembly GCA_011057455.1 of Ganaspis sp. Gsp50. Classification (NCBI taxonomy): domain Eukaryota; kingdom Metazoa; phylum Arthropoda; class Insecta; order Hymenoptera; family Figitidae; genus Ganaspis; species Ganaspis sp. Gsp50. Next base: position 34,682 of record WNHD01000739.1, read on the forward strand.
TTTTTTTGTAGACTATTTTATATAAAGTGGAGTAAATTGTGCTTTTGAGAGAAAGTTGGTGAAGCTGAATTGCCAGAGGCGCAGCTTTTGATAGACGAGATGTCAGAATATACAGATCATGCCTTTCGATTAGTTTTCAAATGATCGCGAGCGCAGCCGTGAAGCAGACGAGGGCTTTTAGAACTTTTCCTCAAGTTTGTAATATTCTTTAGAGTAGAGCCAAGTGGCGGTGTCTAGCGAAACCTCCCTGTAGAATTAACAACTTCGAGAGCCATCTTCCAGATACGCCTTCATTTCAGGCCGTTGACTGGCCGATATTTTACATTTTACAACTTTTATTTAACGGTCCAACTTTAACGATGCTACGTGATTGGCTCTCTTATTGCAGCTTCTAGAAAGCTTTCAAATTATCTACATTTCTGTCCTCTTGAAATAGTTTCTTCCCTTTTAATTTTTACAACCCTCGGTATTTATCTTTTATTATAACTCATTTCAAAAACTGTCACATTTATTCACGGAGAACTTGACTTTCATATAATAGGGGAAAATGGAACTTTCGAGATGCAAAACTCGTTTTCGAGCTCAGAGATGGATATTTACATTTAAAGTAGTTTGTAAAGTTTAATTGCAAATTTTGTGCAAATATGTTAGAATTATACAAATGTTTAAGAAGGGCTTGTTATTATCCAATGTCTTCAAAACTGAAGACGTGAAATTCGTCTTTCTATTAACAAAGTGGTTTTTTCTTCTTTTTCTGAAATATTTTCTTCTATTTTTGAACATAGAAAAAAGTTGGTGTGAAAATTACACTTTGTTTTTTCTGTGAATGCTCTTTTATTTTTTCGTTTTCAACAATTTGTCAATTGTTTTTGGTATTTTTATTCGCTTTTAAAAATGAACGCATTTTTCTTCTGTTGTTTCATATTTTGATTTTATATGTATTTTAATACGAATGCAAATTCGTATAGAGTATGATTTAAAAAAAAATTTTGAGGTATTTTCACAAGGGGGAAACGTGTTTCTAGAATGCAGTCTGTATATATGAATCGATTTAAATTTATGATTGTATTTTATGTATATAAATTATACAGAAATTTATTATACTATATATATTTATTTATATATTTCTTTATATATTTTTTATATATTTCTTTAAACATTTCTTTATATATTTTTTTATATATTTCTTTATACATTTCTTTATATATTTTTTATGTATTTCTTTATACATTTCTTTTTATATTTTTTAATACATTTCCTTATATATTTATTTATTATTTAATTATTTACTTTTGCATACCTTATTATTTATTTATTTAGTGTACTCACGTACTTATTTACCATACTATATTTATAATGTCTCCATTATGATATAAATTTACTTATAACGTGAAACACAATTAAATAAATGTTTTACTCATAGAACAAGAGTTCTAGATTTTTAATTTCGATATTTAACAACAAAATATTTTTTTTTCTGGGACTGGTTATTTAAAAAAGAAAATTAGCTTGGGGAAGTGTAGAGAATTTAAAAAAAGTGTTTGTCTACAAACTTAGAATAATATCGGCATAGGCTTCTTTCAATTTTTGGTCACATGAAACACGGAATGAGAAGGGACATTTTGTATCACATATTGAGTGTCATAGTAAGTGAGTGACGCATGAAAAACTTCTTCCTCGTTGAAAGATCGTTATTATGGTAACATTGTCATTGTTTCTCTGCAGAAGAGAAAGATTGAGTGAAATGTAGAAAAAATTACAACACTGAACTTTAATCAAAGCTATAAATTTGCTTAGTATTAAACATAAAAAATTATAATTAAAAAAAAAATAATAATAAAAAAGTTATTAAAAATTTTCAAATAACTATTAAATGGCAAGTATGTTTTTAAAAAATTGTTCTTAAAAAATTGTTTTTAAAAAATTGTTTTTAAAAAACAAATCAAATTTCGAATTTAAGTAAAAGTAATAAGAAAAATAAATGGAAGTCTAAAGATACGGATTTTAAGTGTAAAGAATTGAAAGTCGATAACGTTTGATCAAGAATGATGTGAAACTGAAATTCGAGTTTCTTGGAGTCCGAAAGTCTGGAAAGTTTGCAGGAAAATTGTGTAATTTCACTTTTTTCTCTCATCTATCTCTTTTAAAAAGAAACAAAGTTGTCACTTTAAAAAATTTATTATTTCACTTTACTGATGAGGACCGATTTAACTCCAATTATTGATAAATTTGTTTAACAGAGTAATTTTAATATTAACTTATGTTGGATTCAATTACGATTTTCTTGTACATTTGTTTTATTCATCGATATATTAAAACAAGCAAATTAAAGTTTTTTATTAAAATTGGAATATTTGATCAGTATTGCACACACAAAAAAAAATAAAAACTATTATTTTTTACAATTTTCGTACCCTCTCAACCTAAATTACCAACGAATATTACAGAATTCGAATTAGTGACCGAGTTCTTGCTTTAAATTAGTAATAAAAGTTGCTAATTTAGTTTTAGAGAGTGAATACCCAAAAATACGCTTTATTTATAAACTTTATAAACTATTCTTATTTTTGGTCAATTTGGCAATTCTTAAACACAAACATTTGTTGTTTACAGTTTACTTTCTTTTTACTTTGTTGTTACAATTTTGAAAAAGGGTTTCATTTTATTGTAAAAACAAATTATAAATTTAATAATAAAGCATCAGTTAAGGGCATGTGATGGAAAATGACGTCAGAAGTTACGTGATCTGTAAAATTTGTCCTTTCTACTCTTAAAATAATTATTATTACCAAATAATAATAATTATTATTTTAAACGTCCGACAAATTTTTGGTTACTCATCACATGACTACTGACGTCATTTTCCATCAAATGCCCTTAAGCAAAAGTGTAAAAAATAACTTTAATAATTTATTTATTTTTATGGTGTGTACCAATTCGTGACAAAAATGACAATTTTTGCAATATTTCAAAAAATAGAATCTTTTTGCTTCCTCATTTGCTTCTAAACTGTAAATTAAAATGAGTGATACTTTTAACAACAGTAAAGTTAATATTTGTGAATACTCGTGGCAAAAAGTGTTGGGAGAAATTGGTCCTTGGTAAAGTTTGGAAGAAAGATAGACGCGTCATTGATTTACTATAATCCTGGCAATCTGTGATAGAAAAGCCCGCTCTCGGCGTCAATCGCGAATTGAAGAGCCACCTTTCCGTAATATCAATTGCTGGGACACTTACCGAGTAAGGATGCAAAGACCATGACGAAACAGGTTCCCAGATAGACGTCGATGGACTTGACGTAGGAGATTTTGGGAAGGGCCGCATTGGTCGAGGACATAAGGGTCGTCATGGTGAGCACAGTGGTTACTCCGAGGGCGACCCGAGCGGGGGTTGCGTTTCGGTTTAGCCAAAAGCTCACCCATGAAATAATCACGATCAGTCCAGAGGGAATGTAGATCTGGATCAGGTAGTATCCCATGGAACGAACGAACTGAATCTCACACGCCAATCGCGAGTAGTTACCTGCGAAAAAAAAGAGAACAGTCCCAGTTTTTACTATTTTTCCTACCTCTTTTCCATTTTCAATTATTTTTGCATTGTAAAAGTTTTTTTCTGACTTTTTTCCCTCTGCAATTTACTAAGTTTGCTTCCTCAAAGGGAAAGCTTTTTTTATTTCTATTTTCTATTATTATGTATTTCTATTTCTATTGTTATTTCTCTTTTTATTCTTATTTTTTTGGTATCTTTACATCGTGTGTTTATATGTCTAGATATTTTTTTTTTAGTTTTATACGTGGCCTGTAAATATTTAGTAACACTGTAACATTTATATGTATGCATATTTAAATATGTATACTATTTTCATATGTATGTACTATTTTCATATGTATGTACTATTTTTATATGGATGTACTATTTTTATACACATAAAAATAGTACACAAGATGGCACTGTGAAAATCCTTTAATAGTTTAACTCTCCAAATTGAAATAGAAATCTTGCATTTTTAATTAGCTTTTAAAAATCTTGACCTGATTTTGCTTTTCTAGTTAAACATTATTTTAAATTAAGTAAATAAATCGTAACGAGTGTAACTTGTTGTCGTTACAATAAATTGTAACAAGTAATAGATTCTTTTCTTGCTTTTTACTTGTTTACACTGAGAAAAATGCATTTGACTGACAAAAGTGCGATACTTTTGGAATTTGACGCTATTTTTCAAAAGCATATACTATAAAATTTATAGTAACGTTTTTGTCTTAATTATAAGATGCTACAAATTTAGGTCCTTATAAATTTTGCAGTATGAAATTTTGAACTAAAAATTAGATTACAAAAGTCACTTTTGTCTGCCAAGTACTTTTTTCCCAATATGTAGTAAAAAATATTTAACGATAATTTGATAATGCTTTGATTCTTCACAAATGTTCAAATTATTTATTCTTGGTAGAAATAACGATAATTATAAAACGGTGAATAGGTTTATTATAAATAACATAAAAGTTTTTTAGAAATGAAATAAATAAATATATGCCCTTAAAACAAAAAATAGATAAAAAAACCTAGGTATTCAGTTTTTTTTTCATTTTTATTCTATTTTCCCAATTAGTTTCTCTTTTGGTTTTTTGTAACTTTATTCCCCTTACAATCATATTTCTTCAGAACTTAAAAAAATTTAATTACTGTTGTAATTTTACAAAGTTATTTTTTTCAATTTAATACTCTACGTCTACGTTTCGTCTTTTTCGTTACTTTAAAGTTATTGAAATCTTTTTTTAAATTAAAACCACTTGAATTTTCTTTTGAGCTTTTGTTTTTGCCTTTGAATTTTCCTGTGCTTAGTCTTCTGACTTTATTTTATTTACAGTGGTTATTTCATTTTCCTCTGGTTATTTCATTTTCCTCTGGTTATTTTACTCTTCTGGTTATTTTTCTCTTTTGGTTTCTTTTCTCTTTTGGTTTTTTCTCTTTTGGTTTTTTGCTCTTTTGGTTTTTTTCTCTTTTGGTTTTTTTCTCTTTTGGTTTTTTTTCTCTTTTTGTTTTTTTTTCTCTTTTTGGTTTTTTTTCTCTTTTGGTTTTTTTTTCTCTTTTTGTTTTTTCTCTTTTTGTTTTTTCCCTTTTGGTTCTTTATTTCTTCTGGTCCTTTTTCTTTTTTGGTTCTTTCTCTCTTGTGTATATTTTTCTCTTCTGCAATAAGTAGGTACAACTAATTTAACTATATGTGCTGGAGAAAAAGAGTTAATATCACTGAAATATCTGTACAATACTGTTTCCTTGCTGAGAAACATTGTTGCAGGCATAAATTGTCCTTGTTAGTATTCACTTTTTCTGCTTTACTGATTAGCACTGCAGTTTACATTAAGAGAGAAATACTGGTGGTTAACTATTTACGGCAGGTGTTTGGACTATTACCGTTAAGGTAATTAGACTTATGATAACAGATACAGAAAGATTATTAGAGTAAACTCAGTACGGAAACATTGAGTTTACTCGTTTTTTTCTCGCGGGTGTAATTAGCTAGATGCATTGCCTTTTATGCTTTGTTCGATAAATGTGCCATTAGCTTTCTCTGCTTTTTAATATATGTATTCAGATTTGCGAAGCGGGACCAACTCTACTTTAGTCTCAGATTATGATTTCCCCATTTTCTCTTTAAATGTTTCATTTGCTTTAAACAACAACCCATCAGTGGTACTCCTCAATTCAATTATACAATTTCGTCCAATTTTCTAAAAAAAAATGTTTCTCTCTTTTTCTCTTCTCGCGTAGAAACAAATGATGAAGTTAAATTAACAAAATAAACAGCGCGAAGTATTGCAATTCAAAAATGATAAACTAACTTAAGAAATCAAAAGAAAGCATTTTAAAAATCAAAAGAAAACTTTTAAGAAATCAAAATATTTTGCCCAAAGAAAGTAATTTTTTGTACTTGAAATAATTTTTTTTACTTAAATAATTATAATATAAAATAATATACAAAAATTTATGAACTACAAAAGCAAAAGTTAATTATTCGATCGCTTGTTACATTCTTCGACCAATTAATTTTCAACCAATTAAATTTCGGACAGTTAACTAAGTTCCAATTAACTACTTTAAACTAATCGGTGTATATTCTTCGATTAGAATATCGGAAATGATTCCGGTATTTTAAGCTCGGCTGTTTTTATTGGCGTGTGACGTTTAAAAAGTTAGCAAACATAAATGTCAGAAAGCTGGGAAAGGTGTGCGAAATTTTCACCGACTCAATTCACTTTTTCTTTGATGTAATTTCATTTGATTCTGAACTCAGTGAAACGCGATACCGTTTATAGCATACATGAGTAGAAACTCGGGAAGGATATCGAAAATGTTGTTATATTAAAAAAAAAAAGAGTTTTGCGACGAATCCAGAACATATGTGCATTGACCTAATTTACACTTTTATCGTCCAATTAACCCATTAGCTTATATCTGAAAAACTAATTCTCCACAAAAGATGTTCTAATGACTCATATAAAATGCTTTTTGTCCACATCGCTCTATCTCATTATCGTTTCACTTTCATTCCCCTCTAAACCTTTTGTTTGCCAACTTTTTGACATGTCCAGAATTCACATTTTATTTCACAATTTTTCTAGTCAAGGAAAAATGAATTAAAAAATTTGAAGATTAAATAAAGCATTTAAAAATTTAATAAACTTTAAACAAATAAATTACATATAATAATGTTTTTAATTTTATAATACAATTTTAATGAAATTTAAAACTTTAATGAATAATTTAAAAGTGTAATGAACAATTTAAAAGTGTAATGAATAATTTAAAAGTGTAATGAATAATTTAAAAGTGCAATGAATAATTTAAAAATGTAAAGAATAATGTAAAAATTTATTAAACAATTCAAAAAAGAAACTGCATTTTTGTAAAATTTGAATAACATTTGGTATTTGTGCTTTTTGAAATGTGTTTTAAACATTTTTGTACAGTTAATGTGAATTGTGTAGAATCATTTTGGTTATATGAGGATAAAATTTGACTGAGTTGATATTGTACGGATTTCGAATTAATTCACGGAATCTATTATAATTACAGAGGTTGATTACATCTCATTATAATATGCAATTAGAGAAAATCATTTGTTAGATTATGAAATAAATTAATGAAATAATTGAAAGTAATATATTTGAAAGGATTTATGAACTTTTCGCGAATCTACTTCTCGCTTCGGATATCCTGCGGTAATACTGATGACGTCATTGTCATTCTCGTCGTATTTTCGAACACGGAAAGTACTCGAGTCACGTAGTAACTCGGTCGCGTTTCGAGAGGGCCTAGGTGGTAGTGAAGCATCATAAACGAAGGCTATGGGATTCATAGTGGCTGATATAAACTCCTGATAATCTAAGAGGGCTTCGGGATTTTGTGCTTTACTTGAAAATGAAAAGATGGAGTGTTGATAAAAGTAGGATAGTCACTTTAAACAGTCTCGGTAATCATTTCGTTTAAAAATATTTTCCCTCTTGAGAAATTCTGTTTTAACAAAAAAGATGTAGAGTTTATGCTTCAATTGATCAGTTTTTTTATAATTCAAATGACATTGCGAAGTTTTTTCGATCGTTTCTTCGATCGTTTTTTTTCGTTGTTTTTCTTTCTTTGCTTGAAATCGTTATTACATTTTCATCAATAACGAAAGTGTATTCGAAATGTGCGATTTTTGTTCATTGTTTTGTTTGTTTTTTGTTTCAAATCGTTTTGAAAATTGACAATTTTTGATATTCGTTTATTTTGGGTGAATTTTATGAATTGTTAACTAGGATTATTTTAGGAACTGAGCTTCTTTTGTCTCGAGGAAATAAAATATGATTAATGAGGAATTGTAGGAATGAGAACGCAAACAGAGGATTTTGAGTCCAGAGATGCTGCAATGGTTTTAGGCGTGTAATACCGAGATCTGCAAGTGTAGAGGATCGCAGAGTGGCAATGAGTTAGAATGTCAGAGTCAAGGATGGGATGCCAGTGAAATTTATTTCTCCTCTTTGGACTGCATGTGGGTCACTTACAAGACGTAATTGAACACGACACTTTTGCTGTATTTCATTGAAATTTAGGACCTCAGTCTATTTTAAGATTTCTCTGGAAATAAAAAAATCTGTCAATTTCGAAAAAATTAAGGATATTCGATTTTTCATGGGTGCTGAAAAATAGTGTCATTAACATGATCCACTGTAAGTTTAGCTGGTATAAGTATATAGACTATAACCTCAGCTGCTATATTTTTAGTTTTTATGATTTTAGCTTCTGTAAGTTGAGCTTCTTCAAGTTTAGCTTTTGTAAATTGATCTTCTGCAAGTTTAGCTTTTGTAAATTTTACTTCTGCAAATTGAGCTTCTGTGCTTTTAGCTCGTATGAAGAACGTAATTTTCGTGGTTTCGTGTTCAAAAATCCAAGTTGTTTTAAACATCTTTATGCCGAGTCCGTTTGTCTTTATGTGTCTGTATAAGTTTAATTCAGCATTTGATTCAATTACGATTGAATGTTTAAGCCAGTGGAGCGGTAATTCACTTCATTGGTATTTCGATGAATATTCGTTTTAATTGATTCGTTACACGCTAATAATAGGATAATACATAATACATTCGCATCGACGGATCATTACTCACGGATAATTCCTGGTATTTGAATTAATTCCTGTACGTGAATTAGTTACTCAAAAAACTGTTAATATTCAATGTCATACAAAGGATGTGGCGATTGTTTAGTCACTCAACTTCAATCAATAATCATTTTCATCAGAAACATGCTTTCAATTGTCCAATTCCTCTGACGACAAACTCTTACTTTATTGCTTTTCATTAATTTATTTTTCAAAAAAGACAGTTATTGGGAATTTACTCCAAGTGATCATTGTAATTGTAGTTCAAACTTCGAGTTATTTTAAATTAATTTCAACTTCAAAAGGTACAATGTTATTGTTAGTGCTACGCAATTTTCATGGTACCGTCTTAGTGCTATAATCTTGTACATTTTTCATGGTGTATTTTTAGTATTACAATCTTCTTGGTACTATCTTAATTGTGCAATCTTAATTGTACAATCTTGATGGTATAATCTCACACAACCTTAGTGATACAATTTTAGTAGTTACACAATCTTAGTAGTAAAATCTTAGTAGTACAATCTTAGTGGTACGATCTTAGTGGTATAATCTTGTGGTACGATCTTAGTGGTACAATTGATGATTTTTTCGAAACGGAGTTGAAATCCTTTTGTGACGAGAAAGACATTTTTCATTGACGCATCAAAAGCGGCTGGAGCATTTACAACGTAACTGTTTTAAACGACTTTGCCAACTCTTAAGTTTTGTAATGAAAATCGTGAATCATAGCTGGCTTTCTGAAAATTTCGGGAGGAATAGTTGCAAAGTTTCAAGGTAATTAATGACCGGTCAAAACGACTTGCCAAGTTAGAACGGATGACCGCAAAATATAGATGTTTCTAAAACCACTGCCGTTTATGATTTTCTCATAGTTCAAACTCCGGCAGCGATTTAATGCAGCAATTGATTAAAGTTAACATAGCAGCCGTGGTCCGCTGCCAAATTAGGGCCAGAAGTTAAGCTCGGTTTAAATCACCGTTCCGAGTGGCTAATTGGCGGAACTGAGCCAATTCCATGCTCCGATTGAAATTCCAGCTTTGGAAATGGACGCGAGCGAGATATTGGATATAGGCTGCATCTTTTCGTTGCCTCTCTCGAGATTTGAAGCTACTTTATTTAAAGCGGCATCGGCACTGAACTGACGTGATTTCCCCATTGTGCTATAGGAATGAGGCAACCACACAGTCTATTGAATGCGCTAACTCACTAACTAATGACAGGAGGCTCCGTCGATACAAGAACCATTGGGGGTGGGCTTGGGTGACACTCTGCATAGCAACGAGTGGATCCCAGCGCCCATTGTGCAGCTGCAAGTGTACGCATGCAGAGGACGTTTGTGTGGCTTGCAAATGCAATGCCCTTTTCAAGCCAACTCGGAGAAAATCGAGATGATGCCCCAGAGATTTGTCCTTTGAGATAAGTTTGAGAAGCGGAATCGAATCGCCCCTGTGTATAATAATGGAGGTATGGAACGCTCCTGGTCTTGGTTTTCATTTCCTATCTCCAGAGATGCTTCTGCATATCGAGGGCTCCTGGCTTTCTAATGTAAGCGACCTAGAGACAATTGCTACAAGTGCTTCTATCGATCGCTCGATAACTAATAACTTCTTGCTGCTCGTTTCCAAACTAAAGGAGTTGAGTTGACGTCTTGACTTGCTGGCTCCTTGTTGTATCTGTTTCATTGATAGTTTGTTATCTAGAATGTGCTCTACTCTGTGTACTGCAGAAAAGAGGGAATTAATCATTTTGTCACACGCTTCTCTTGATAAATGGACATTTCTATTTTCGAAAGAATAGCTATTTCTGGTCCAGAAAAAAGCTTAGATCCATCTTTGTTGCGTATCAACTTCAGCTCGAAATCAAAGGGGCTATTCACACTGATGGAGGGCTATTTCGAAAACAAATTACTAACCTCTTGTATATATATCTTTTTTTTTGGATTTGTTAGACTTTTGGTTCAGTTAAATAAAATCAAGATTATGACTAGTTATGAGATCATACACTGGGAAAATGTTTATTTGATTCAAAATTAAAGAGTTAGTTAAAGAATTTTGGTTGAATTAAATAAATTCTATTTTAATGAAATCAAATTTAGTTTGAATCAAACAAATTTAATTTGAATCCGACAAATTTAATTTGAATCCAAGAAATTTAATTTGAATCCGACAAATTTAATTTGAAACCAAGAAATTTAATTTGATTCCAACAAATTTAATTTGAATCCAACAAATTTAATTTGAACCCAACAAATTTAATTTGAATCAAACAAAAACTTATTTAATTCAAACAAAATTTTATTTAAAACAAGAATATTTCTTGGTTGATTCATTTATGTTTGAATTGAACAAATTTTCATGTCGTAATCAAACAAAAGTTTCTCTCAATGTTAGAAAGAAATAACTGTCGATAAGAATTAGCATCTATAAAAAAATACAATCTATTATTATTTACAATCTATATACAAATTTATCGTACAGGAAAAAAATTGTTGATTTTCAATGCAACGCTGTTAAATTCCAAGGTGCACTTGGAAATTTACAGCCACATTCCTGTGTTTTTTGTGTGCATGGGAACAAAAGTTACACTGTTCAAATTTAATTAACTTTAACTAAAAAGTTGAAACTTCAAAATGCACATCGGATTTGAAGTTTTTGAATTTAGATATTGATTGAAATATTGTTATCTTCTTGTCAACAGAGTTTGAGGATATATTTTTGGTTTTCAAAACAATGTACTGACAAGTCGGAAAGTACGTTTTACGATTCTGAAAATTGGCGATTTTATGATGCAATAAACAATTTTTTACGCTTGTAATATCCAGTAAACTGAATTCATGTTTGCTTTTTCTGTAAATCGAACGTCAATTTTTGTAAATTTATCGTGCTTTTTTGCATTTTCGAAAAAGAGCGGTTTTGATGAAATGAACTTTTTGTTAACAATATTAAAAGTAATAATTCTCTGAAATATATATTAAAAGTAGTCAGAAATGTGTCAAAAGTTTTAATTGACAGGAAGTTACTAAATGTAATAATATTTCAATTAAAGTATCGAAATGATATTGATAAATTATTAAAATGATAATTCATTTATTTTCATTTATTTGATCATGGTTTTATAATATAGAGATAATAAAAATAACAATTTTAAACACATTTTACAAATATATATTCTAATATTTTGCTCTAATAAAGCAAATCTTTATTTGAAAGCATGAAACGAAAATAAGTTTATCGGATTTTGAAAGAAAAACTAAATTTCAGTTAAAATATAATCTACAGATTATAATATACAGATTATAATCTACGATCTACAGATTGGAAATAAAGTTAGTTTTACATTGCGCTTTATTTGGTTAGAGGAATAAGAATAAAACATACTTCAATAATTTATTGCCATACAGAATTTTTTACAGTTATCAGTAGTTCATTTTTATTTCCGGTATTAAGTATTAATTTGATTTATTAAACTATGTACTTGAAATTTACATTTCAAGTAGGTATTTCCTACTGAATTTTATATTTTAATTTTTACATATTTGTACATTTTAGTTTCTTTTCCCTTTTATTTCTAAGTTTTAAATATAGTTTGAAACTTTTTGCTCAGACTTAGCATTTCACTTGATAAATTAAGTGCTCAAATGATGAATTTGTTGTTTTAATTTCTGCTCTTGCAGTATGCGTTTTCTAAAGCAAAAAAGTAGATGTTTAATTTGAAAAAGTGTTGTTGGTAATTATTTGTTTTAAACAAAGTTCAATAAATTAAGCGGCAATAGTTAAACAAGAGGAAAGGTAAATTCGAGAAGGAAACTTGTGTAGTTGGTTTATCTTTTGGTGCAATTAGCAGAAACGTGAGGGTCAAATGAACATTTTACGATTCTTGAGAAGATTCTTATCTTAAAACAATCTAATTAGTCGACAGCGATACTGTAATTATTTCTTGAGCTTTTGCGCCATTGTCAATGACAAAATTATAAAACTCTCTCTGAGAGATTAATTTAACTCGAGATAAGAAAACTGAGACTAGTTTCAAGAACTATATATAGGATTTGATCCAAAATTACTTTTCTGTTAATTACACAAAAGGACACTCGGGCTTTAAGAACTTTTGTTCATGAATTTTATCTTACCTTTTGTTACAGTTATGAGTTCTCGACAGGTCATAAAATAAAAACACTGCCGGCAAACTTTTAAAAAGTGTGCAAAAGAATCATTCACGAATTTAATGAAACGAGAAAAAGGAATAAAACTAAGAAAAGTAACTGAGAAACTAAAGAGAGAATAGATTTTATAGAAAAACTGGACGCAGAATAAAAGACTACACAGCGATCCTTTCAATTGTTTTGAACTTTTTAAGCTCTCGAGAACAATCAATCTCAATAAAGTGAAGTTGCTGAATCAATTGAGTCAACAGCAATCAGACTTATGCTCTCTTGTATGTATGTATGTATGTGTAAACAATGTCGATAGATTTAGGTTAGAAGGCGTACAACTTTTCACTTGACAGATTTAATTTCATGGAAATCGCTGCATACGATAATGAAGAGCATTCAAAACCTTTCGAGTGTAATGCACTCCTCATTAATTAATGCGATTTATATCTTCCATTATGCAAATGAAATTTGTATCTTTCATTTACAGTGTAATTATATCTTCACTTCTCATTAGGGTTTTCTCAATTTATTTCAGTAATTTGCGAAACAGCATTGTAATTTTCATTAGTAAATTATGTAATAGATCATCACAGCGGATTTCATCTGTTTGATTTGGTTATTTCATCTATAAATGGCCCATTATCACTTGATTATGGGGTTCGGAGATCAAACAATGCATTCAAGTTTCTTTATTTCGCTAATTATATAGATTTTGAGAGTTTTAATTTTCGTTATAAAATACATGTGTCCAAGGTTTACATTTTTAAAAAGTCAAAACGGAATGAATATTCTTATTCAGATAAAAAGTGACAAAATATTTCACAGCAATTTCTCAGACATGTTTTAATAAAAGTAGCAGAATTGTATGTTTTAAGTTTTAATCGCTCAAACTTTTTAATGCTACGAGGAAAAAAAATTCTCATTTTCATTAGAATCGAAGGTAGAAGCGATTAAAAATAATCTCATGTGTGCAGAATTTATGAAAATAATTTTGCATTTCGAGCAAATTTATTAATATTTTCTGAGTTTTCGAACAAATTGGTTTTCTCCACTCATAAGTGAAGAGTGACTGAGAATTTTGCAAATTTTCTCCGTCATTTTTAATCCAGAAATACCGATGAAAGGAATACCTTCTCGTTTTTATCGCTCTCTCAGCTTAATGGCTAATTAATTTGAACAGCTGTTGAAATATTTCACTGAATAAAACTTGTAGCAAACGTAGAATTGTACTTTTATCTCTCTGGATGCAAAGAATTCAATTAATATTTGCGAATGCTTGTTTAAAGCAATAGTACCATTCAAATTTTGACAGACGACAAGGATTGTTTCCGGCAATGTCAAAATTAAAGTCTTGAAAATTGTAATTTATCGAAACAAATAGTAAAGTAAATGTATAGAATTAATCAAAAGAAATAGAGAAATAATTCATTAAAACAAGTTTACAAAGCAAATCTAGAATGTATCGAAGCAAGTAGAATTTATCAAAAGTTAGGAAACTTATCAAAAGACATGGGATTTATCAAAGCAGATTTTTCAATTTTGAAAAAGATTTTTTTTCAAAGAGCATTTCTACCATTCACTCGATGTTGATTAATCAATATTGAAGAGTGAGCCTGGATTTTCTGATCTTACAGTGAAAGGCATACGTTACCCGTGGTTAAACTAATCTCCATGGCCCGCTGTCGGTGACCAAGGACCTTGAATTGAGGTAGGGAGACTTCGTTGCTGACGCCAACGCTGTGCATTCCCTCGTTCCACTTGTACCGGATGTCCGTCATGGTGTATCCGACTGAAAATAAAGAGACCCCCCTGCGGTTGGTACGTACCTTGCGGAACCCGCAAACTTGCGCAGGCTCCGAGGGGGCCTCCACTTACCTTAACCTTTCTCTACTTACACTAATTTCGCTTTTTGTTCAGTGTGTTTTTTTTAATAGAAAAATTTCGAGCGTTGAGCCAAATTAAAAGAGGAAAATAATAAAAGGAAGGAAAGTGTTTTGTAGATGAAGCCAGTCTGTTCTCGTCTAATGTTCGTCTTTCTTTTCGTTTAGCGTTAGATGTACACTTCCTGAAGGAAGTGAGTGTTACTAACAGCCATTAGGAGTCTAATTTTCTTCTTGAAACATTTTTCGGTCTCGTTCCGCGTTGTGCTGAGGATTCGAGAAATATTTTCTTTTTTATTTTCAGTTACAAAGAAACCACTCTTTGGAGTGAAATTTCATACAATCTCTGTGGAAAATTCATTCAAATTGTGTTAGTTTGGAAAATGAATTTTAGACAAGGTTTGCAGAAGTTTATCGTGAAACTCGTGGAAAAATCATGTTTTTTGAGCTAGAGTGATATTTTTCTCTGTGAGAATAAGATCACACTATTTATTAGCGAATTTTTCATTCTTGAGTTAAGTGATTTTCTTTTCATTCAACTAAGAGTGGATTTCTCACTCCTGAGTTAATCAACTCTGTTTTTACTCCATTAAGAGTGAATTTTTCACACCAGAGTTGATTGACTCTGCTTTGACTCCATTAAGAGTGGATCCTTCACTCCAGAGTTGATTGCCTTTTTTGTGACTCCATTATGAGTAAATATCCCACTCCAGAGTGGAGCGACTCAGTTTTCCATCAATCAAATATGGAATCTCTTTCCAAGGAATTTACACAGTAAATATCGAATTCAAGTGATCAGAAAGACTATCCAGATTCGTGACTAGGAAAATCATTACTTTGTCATGTAATGGTATTAGAATTGTGTAATGATTATCTAAAAAGGTTTTTCAAGGTTTAAAGATTGCTATATAGACGTTAAGTTTGTGTATAAACAAAGAGCATATGACCTTTTGTTGGTTTAGAAACTGGATAAGATAACATTCGTGGGAGTTTATCATGTTTTTCTTATCCTCAGTATTATTCAGGGAAGGCATTAGCGTATGTGGGATAAGCTAAACCGAAAGAAGCCTCATTGTGCTTTTCTCTAGCATTTCACGAAATCTTATCAGTCCTGAAAGTTTCTTAATATTTCCCTTTTTCAACAATTTGGAGCTAATAGCTAATATTAGGGTTGTTAAATCCTTAAATATGAAAGTAGATAATTCTCTCTTTAAATCTGAATAAAAAGTAGTCACTTGCTTCAAATTAGTAAAAAGCTGATTTAAAAAAGTAAAAAGGTACCACTTCAGATTAGCAAAAATGCGTCTCTTTATTCAGATCGCTATTTTCAGTCTCTAATTATAAATAAGTGAAATCCAGTTATTTTTAAATTAACATTTTTGCTTTATACATTTTTCCAAATATAGATTCAATTTCAATAAGTGGAGTATAAATTTAAGTTTATCAATCTTCATTTATGAAATTGTGACTTGTTGATTTTTAATTTTAACCATGTAGGGTAGTCGGTACAATGATTGGCCCCTTAAGGAAATGACAGTTACAATGATTGGCCGCTTGAAAATTAAGAATTTGTAATACTTTAAAACAACAAATTTTACATTGTGTGTCTTTAGAAAACTGTAATCAATCTGTGAAACGATTTATTAAAAATATTTTGTAGCTATTCACATTTATGAAGAAAAACAGAGGGTAGAAATCAAGTACTTTTAAATTGATTCGACGCAATTTAAAATAAAGTAATTTTTTTGTTTTACAGGCAGTTCAAAAATCCAAATGACAGGAAGGAGGATGCAGAGAAAGTGTCCCCTGCATAGGTCTTTGCAGAAGAGAAGGTATCTCCCGGGATTGGTCCAGAACAGGCGATGCTGCCATCGCTCCGACGTGGGTATCCGCGATCGGTAAGTGCTTTTATCTTTTTAAAACATAGGTAGTGACAACAGTGATATAAAAAAATCTAATATTAATGATACTATAGTATTTCATAATATTAGAACAATATTTATATTTAAATATTTATATCAATGTCCATTAAAGGGTATCTAACGGTCAGGGAAATTAGGGAAGTTATGGAAAAGTAATGGAATTTACTTGGTTAGGGAAAAAAGTCAGGGAAAGTTAGGGAATTTTGTTAAGAAAAACAAAAAAGTGACAATAGTTTGATAATAAACTAATTTAATTAAGAAATAGCAGTAGATATAATACATTTTCTTAATTTAACGTATTCTTATATTTACTAAATTAGATTGAAGTTTATTAATTTTGTTTTTAATGAAAGGAAACTATAATTCTTTCTACTAGGAAAAACTGGGAAATATCCGGGTACTTAAAAAGCAAAATTTAGTCGACACCCTAAACTTAATTATCAATTATAAATCTGTAAATCACTACCTACAACCTACAACCTATTTACACATTTTTAATTCATTAATTGTTACTTTAACAATAATAATAATAATAATAGTAATAATAATAATGATTGATTAAATGTTAAATGTTTAGTTATTAATGTGTAATTATTTGTGTCAGTACTTTAATTGTCAATTAAAAGTGTGTAAATCATTTGTGGCCTTTGGTCACTGGACCAAAGGCCACAAGTTATTTACACATTATTAATTCATAATTAAAGTACAATAGTGTTAAATAATAATTATTATTGTTGTGTATGAATGCGTGTGTTAGTACCTTAATTGTCAGTTAAAGATGTGTAAATCATTTGTGGCCTTTGGTCACTGGACCAAAGGCCACAAGTTATTTACACATTCTTAATTGATGATTATAGCATAATAGTATTAAATAATTATTAATACTATTATGCATGAGTTTTTGTTTTAGGACCTTAATTATCAGATAGAAATGTGTAAGACACTTGTCGCCTTTTCTTACTCGACCAACTTTGGTCACTTTTGAGGTATATTAGTGAATTGCATAATTAAATTGGATGTAGTTGCGAATGCGTGTTATCTCTGATTTTTTTGAAACTTGGTAAATCTACGTGTTTTGATGAGGTGATTACGAATACATGGAAAAAAGCCATTTAAAATTTACTTGGCTGTCAATCACTTTGAGATGAGCCATCCCTTTTCACCACTTTTCACCTTTTCCTTGGAAGGTTTTCTACTTTTTCTTTGACGGTTGTCAACTGTTTCCCTGATTTCTTGCAAACAGTAAACAACAATCAAAGAAAGAGTCGATAACTTTCAAAGGAAAGGGCAAAAACTGGTGTTAGAGGATGTCCTGTCTTATATTGCTTGACAGTTAATTAAATTTTTAATGACCTTGTTTTCCGTGTATGGTGTTGAGAATTGGCCTTCATTGTATTATCATGGCGAAAACCATCAAAAACCCATTAAAATATCGTTTTTTGCATCTACCTTGAAACAGACGTATTATTAAATTAAGTTTGAAATATGTTTTTGATAAATTTATAAGTCTTGAGAAATACTTATCTTTTCGAGTTTACATTTTTCCATAAAAGTAGGTAATTTCCGAGACAAACGCAAGAGACTGAAACACCGTAGAAATGATCAATACGCCAATTATGACACCATCTTGACTATTGTAACTGTTACCTTCAAGTGTATTGTAATTTGAAGCAGTGATTACGATTTCCACTTTTTGGTCCAGTCAAACCAGCACAACAATTGACTGGACAAAACAATTTTTTACCACGGTTGGCTATTCGTCCAAAAATCTATACGAATAGTTAGGCCTACATTACAATTAAGGCCAGTAAACCCATTAACAGAAAAAATTAATTTTTATCCACGGTTGCTATTCGTCACAAAATTTACACGAATAGTTAGGCCTACATTCCATTTTTCAGGCCAGTAAACCCACTTAACATTGTTTGAAAAAAATATTGAATCACGGTTGGCTATTCGTCCACAAAATTTACACGAATAGTTTAGGCCTGTATTCCACCTTTGAGGCCAGTAAACCCACTGCCATTGACTGAAAAAAATATTAACTACGGTTGGCTATTCGTCCACAAAATTTACACGAATAGTTAGGCCTACATTACATTTCAGGCCAGTAAACCTATTCAGTCATTGACTAAACAAACTAACTTTCAACCATGGTTTGCTATTCGTCCACAAAATTTACACGAATACTTACCCCCTCAGCATTATAAGATTCATGCTGTTAAAAAAATCGTATGTGTATGTATATACGATTGGCAAATAAGTTCGATGCCAAAAAATCTGGAAAAATTTGAATCCCTCAGCATCTTGTTTTTAACTAAATAAACATGATTGTCATTTTTCGGGACACATATCCCAAATTGCTCCAAGTGGCCAAACGTCACTGCATAAAATTGCACAATAATTGAGGGTAGCAGTTCCAATGGTCACCATGTTGTCATGTTGATTGGAATATTGATCATTTCCACCGTGTTTTACAGTCTTGCATTTCTCTCGAAAATTATCAATTTTTATGGAAAAGTGTATCTATACTTGATTAAATATGTATTGTACCGAAACTCATAAGTGTTCTCTAAAACATTTTTCAAAATTTTACGCTCCTTTCAAGTTAAATGCAAAAATCCATACTTTCATAGATTTTTTGTGGTTTTCACCATGGCAATACCATTCAGGCCAATTTATAATACCATATTTGTAATCAGCGCAACAAAATACGTAAGTATACCAAGCTTCAATAAAATTGATTTTTGGCCTTTGGTCACTGGACCAAAGGCCACAAATTATTTACACATTCTTAACTGATAATTAAAGTACAATAGTGTTAAATAATAATAATAATTATTGTTGTTTATGAATGTTTGTGTTAGTACCTTAATTGTCAATTAAAGATGTGTAAATCATTTGTGGCCTTTGGTCACTGGACCAAAGGCCACAAGTTATTTACACATTC
>WNHD01000740.1:0-32283 GCA_011057455.1 Ganaspis sp. Gsp50
TTCTTCAATATTCTTAGATATTCTGGAGTACTTTCTAATAAACTAAATATTTTTAAAATATTTTCTATATTTCGGCTTAAGAATTTTTAATGCATCTTTTACAAAGACAAATAATTTCTTGTCTACTCTCTTCTAAATCTGCCACGGAGGACAAAATTCTAGTTTATTTTTATATTCAATGATATACAATGATATTTTCGAAAATTTTATTATATTTATATATAAATAATACACGTAAAGTAAGTAAGTAAGTAAGTATGAACGTAAAGTAAGTATTGAAAACACTATAGAAAAAAGTGCTACGTTTACCCTAAAATCTTATATTAAAACAATACGAAATAAATATAAGCCCAATGAGAGGGCGCCACCATCTGTGTACTTTAACATCGGTTCAAAATAATACGAAACGGATTTAAACCAATTGTTCTATATAATGTACAGTAAGTACTAAAAAACCTACACTAAGTCATAATTGGCCAATTCGTTGAACCATTCATCAATTTTTCGTGACTGACAAGAGTGACGTAGCAAATAGAAATAATGATTTGGATTTATGGAAGCATAAGAGTACAATAGCATCGACTCAGTCGCTATTATACGGCACACAAATGCTAGGAATTTTAATTAAGCCCTTCAAGGAACGTAATAATGTGTTATCGGGGAATATTCATTAAGAAGCTTTAGTCAGACCATTGCTTCGACCTCGCTTTAAACATATCTTCAAATCCAATCACTTAACCTCCTCATTTAGAACCAAAAAACTAAACAAAAGAAAAGGAAAAAAACTAGATCCAAAAAGGACCACGATGCCTAAGAATCACACAAAGTTTGACATCTCGATGATCGAAGACCGATAAACTAAAACCATCTATGACTATCCATGCCAACTTTCTATCTTCGGTTATTTTTTCTAATAAATATTTATGGACGGATTTGAATGAAATTTGCTTTTTGCTTCGTTTTTGCTTCCTCATAGGGAAGCATTGTTATTAATTTTTATGTGGAATTAATATTACCGATGAAGAGAATTGCGATAATTTTGAAAACAACAAAAGGGTGAAATTGCGCAAGAGGACGTCAGTTGAGGAAGAAAAGGGACTGTAAAGAATCAATTTTCCAACAATCTGAAGACAATGGACTGTTCGGCGAATCAGCAGGTACATTTGTCTCGCACGAGTCTTGCACAGCCTTGAAGTTAGGTTATGATGCTCTTATTATTAATTTGTTTTGCCCGCTACTCTCAACGTACCACGTACGTTTGCACTCTGAAAACCAGTTTCTCAGCATGGAGGATATAGGATTACCGGCCGGCCGGTCGGCACTGCGCTGCGTGATGTTCAAAGCCTTTTCCTCAGAGGTACTTACTTCTATACCTAAGGCAGAAGCAGCAATAAAGAACAAGAATGTCTTTCGTTTTGACTGGCGCGGTTGTAATCAAAAGCCTTGCATACCTTCTATCCACCGAATTCTCTTATCATGCTTCTCTTATTCATTCTTCTTATCAAACCGGAATGAATATAGTTCAACCCTAATTGTTCCTTTTGCTTCCTCATAGGGAAGCATTCTTTTTACCTATTGTTTCAAATGCGATCAAATGCACCAATTGTAACAATTTCCAATTTCTAATAAATGTCCAAGACAATAGAAATTTGATTGTAAAAAGGCACCATCGTAATGGTAAAGAAAACTATAAAGGACTTTACAAAGTTGATATGAAAGCAAGTATAAAAGTTGACAATCGATTTAGCAATTCTTTCTGTCCCTTGAAGAATTCGGTTCCTTGAGTCGGGATGAAGAAATGGAATTTGCTCGGAAAGTGGAGGGACGAGCAAATAAAATATGTTTGTCTCGTGGAATCTTGGAAACGATCTGAAGTACTGATTGTTAATATCAAAAGAGACGAAATGCGGCAACTTGGTGATATAGAGTTTGTAGGAGCAAGACACAATAAGAGCTTGCCAACAGTAAATAGTGTGGAGATTATGCGTAAAAGCTTTGCAAAAACCTTAAAAGGTTCAAAGACTACAAATTTGGGATGTGATACACGAGAGTTGCCAGGCTTTTAAGCATTATTTATGAATTTGGTATTTGGTGTTCCCGAAAAAGGTACGCCAGGGCGATCCCTTAGCGATCGGCCACCAAGATTCGCCTGCCGGATCAAATATTTTATATGGAGAATGCGTCAGTTTAATAGCCAGTTCGAATTCAGTCTGCATTGATTTTTGGCCAAAGATGCGATTGTAATCATTATTATAACAACAGAAGGATCTTCAATTTTATTGTTCATCCGAACTTCATACATTAAATGCTTCTGACATTTTTTCGTGGAGACCCGAGTCGAAATTTAAACTCTACTTTTAGCCTGAATCATCGGGATCTAATGGATGAGGATGCAGAGTAGGATTTTTGTGTCTATGACCTATGTCTATGCGTCCAGGTCTAGACACTTTGATTTCAAAATGTGGAGCATATTTCTCGTTTTTCCAGAACGGGATTGAAAAGAGGGTTTAAGATTTTTGAGGAACCAAAGTGGGGCTTTATCATCAAAGTAGGGTTTCTTCTGAAAGTTGCATAGGGCCAAAATTTCGACTTGGGTTGCAAACGTTTTTTAATAACTTTCGGTTATCTTCTCTTTGAGGATTTTTTATGTATCCAACAGCATCCGGAGTACCATCGGAAACAACTCTATAGGATAACTTCCAGAATCATTTTAACTACAAACGTTTTCAAAGGCATCTTCAGTACCATAAATAGAACATCAGGTTGATCTATAAAGAATTATCTTTAGAATCAGCAAGATCAATTTATTAATTAAATTAAATTGTTTATTTCAAAATTATCGTCAGGACTATCACCAGGATGATCTACAGAATTATCTATCAATTAAATTCTATCAATTAAATTATTTTACTAAATGAACGGATCCTTAGAATTAATTCTACATTTATTTTCAGGACCAGAACCATCAACACCGTTCCCGTTTCTCTTCAATCCCAAAAACATTTCCATCATTTCCAAAAATCATCAATTTTGTAACCATTATCATCCGCAGAAGTATATTCAGAACTCTAAATGAGTAAAAATTAAATAAATAATCTAAATGAGTAAAATTCTGCTATTTTGTTAAATCATAGCTGCTAATGGGCGATAAGTCGTTCATCTACAGCTAAAATTTCCAGAGTAATTTCCAAGTCCAAAGATCGTCAGAAAATCTTTGTGAAATTTTCATTGAAACAATTGAATTATTGTGTAGGGGAGATCGGGGAAAGTATATAATAGCAATAATGTATGAAGTTTGACGTAAAATTTGAATCAGTAGAAATAATATAATGATAAACAATTAACAGACATTTGTACCACTGATAAGTTGACAGACACGGTAAATATAACCCTTTGAATTAGAAGCAATTAATTTCGTATTGTAAATTTTTCTCAACTTTTCTGAATGTACGGTACTTTTTATTTTCCTTATTTAGTTGCGCATGGCTGAATCTTGTTAGTTGGATCTTGGGCTTATCGTAGTAGATTTCAATTAAGTGTGCGCCATAATGTTTCTTGGGTACAAAGCGTAGGTGTTGCGCGTGCCGTCTGTTTCTTGGACCAATGGCATACACCCTACAACCTGCCCACACGAAAATCTTTCAACATTTTCTCTTCCATCGAATAATAATCGGTTAAAGAAAGTGATTCTTGATTTGTTCTCTCGAGACTTAAGAGTTTATTTCTAAAAGGATGACACAATCATAAATCATTTAAAGCGCTGTGCGTTCTTCCATAGATGGATTTACTACATTAGAATATTAAAACTATTTTTATAACTGTTACGAATCAGATTTTTAACTAGATAAAAGGATTTTTCGACTCATTTCAAGATTTCGTTTTAGTCAAAGATGTTTTATTCAAATTAAATCCACTATATGTGGATGTTAATAAAGTTGGAGTGATGTTTCATAAACGCATATATACTGCTATTTAGAAAAGTCAGGTGATGACATCAATCTATCTGCTGTAAATCTTTACTCATCAATATAACTCAAAGATTTCTTCTTTTTCTTTTTTCCCTTTCTTCTTGTTTCTTTCTTCGTTTTTTACTTTTATTACTGTATATTATTCTTTTCTTGTATAATTTTTCCTTTGTTTCTGCTTTTGTCTCTTGTTTTTTATTTCTTCTATCTTTTTTGTTTTTGTATTATTTCATCTTATTTCTGCATTTGTTTCTCTTTTGTTTCTCACTGAAAAAAATGTCTGGTTAACTTAACCAGAAACGAATGTTAAATATGCCCTTACTATTTTTTCTGGTTAAATTAACTAGAATTTTAGTTAACTTAACTAAAATTCTAGTTGACTTAACCAAAATTCTAGTTGACTTAACCAAAATTCTAATTGACTTAATTAATATTCTAATTAATTTATCTAGAGGGCATATTTAACATTCCTTTCTGGTTAAGTTAACCAGACATTTTTTTCACTGCTTGTTTCTTATTCTTGTATCTTCAATTATCTTCAATTATCTTCCATTGTTTCTTCTTTTTTCTATCTTGCATCTACTTTCTTCTTCCTTTCTTCTTCCTTTCTTCTTCCTTTCTTTTTCCTTTCTTCTTCTTTTCTTAATCTTTTCTTCTTCTTTTCTTAATCTTTTCTTCTTCTTTTCTTCTTTTCTTCTTCTTTTATTTGTTTCTGTCTCATCTCTTCTTATTCATTCTTTTTTTCTTACTTGTGTCTATTTGTTTTTTCTTTGTTTCTTTATTGATTTTTCTTCTTTTTTCCTTTGCTTTTTTCTTGTTTCTTCTCTGTTTATTTCTGATATATTTCTTCTTTCTTTCTCGTTTCTTGTACCTTCTTTTTATCTGTCTTGTATCTTCTCTTTTCTTTCTTTGTTTCTTTCTTGTTTCTGTCTTTGGTCTTTTCATCTTTCATCTTTGTTTCTTTCTTTCATCTTCGCTGATTTATTTTTTCTTTCCTTCTTTCATCTTTGTTTCTTCTTTTTTCTTGTTTTCCTTTCTTATATCTTCTTGTTTCTTCCTTATTTCTGTCTTTTTTCTTCTTCTTCTTCCTTGTTTCATTCTGATACCTTCTTTTTTCTTCTTGCGTATCTTTTTTGCTTTTTCTTTATATTCTCCTTTGTTTCTTTCTTGTATCTTATTTCCTCTTTCTTCGCTTCTTCGCTTCTTCTTTCTTCTTTTTTTTGTTTCTTCTTGCATCCTTTTTGTATTTTCTTTTTCCTTTTTTGATTTATCTCTTGATTCCTTTTTATTTCTTTCTTGTATCTTCTTGTTTCTTCATTTGTTTATCTCTTCTTTCTTCTTCGTTTCTTTATTGCATTTTTTCTTGTCTTCCTTCGTTCGTTCTTTCTTCGTTTGTTCTTTCTCCCTATAGTTTCTTCTTTCTTGTATCTTCTCTTTTCCTTATTATTATTAATTTTTATCAGATAAATCTGTCCTGCCGATAACGAAATTGAATTTCTTTGTTAAATTAAATATTTAATTAATTTTCCACTAATTGATAAATTATGATATTTCTTATATTCTAAAAATAAAAATCTTGTTATCTTCTATCTTTGAGTAGATATTGTAGCATTTTTCAAAAATTGTCTCACGATGCGGGGAATAATAAAAATACGTTTACTATCTGCAAGAGAGTCGTGACGTCTGAGTCTGCTAAATATTAGCACAGCTAATGCAGCTGCAGAAGACACTCTTCAATTCTGTTGACTTTTTCAACACTCTTTCTTCTTATCGATTTTCTGAAAATTCGCATGTTTTAGGATGCAATCGTTATCAGGTGGATATAAGAAGGTTATACATTTACGAGGATTATTCTACTATTGAAGTAAAGATTAGATAACTCGATGTCTTATTTTTATTGTGACATACAAACATAGTCGCACAGTTAGAAATATAATTTCGGAATACAATTTTATGTGTACATTATTAAGTTAACTACATTCTACACACATATATTATATACATTATTTAAAATCTAGTAAATAAATTTAAGGCAACTAGATCTTTTGGATAAGAAATAATCGAAGCTAGGTTTGAGGATCTTAAAGCAATGAAGAGAGGAGTAAAAAGAAGAAAAAAACAAAAATTTGAAGAGATAGAAAGAAGATATGAGCATTAAGATGGGATCTCGATTCAACTCATTTCGAAGCGCTGAAGACCACTTGCTAATCGCAGGCAATTCTTCTTGCGCGGCGGTTAATTTGCGTCGACGAAACGAAGAAGCTCCATGCGTCCATATTAGGCTCGTCTCTCAGCCTTTTAGAGTATTTCTATTGATGAAGATCAGTTGCGATAAAGGACCACGCTTTTTTACGCAAGTGTGCGAAAAGGATAAATTTCCATAAGAAATCATTTTTGATGATTATCTCAATTAATAAAAGTGCTCAAGTCATTTATTTGTTATTGTGTATTATTTACTATTTATTTACTATTAATACATTATTTACTATTCATTTACTATTTATTTACTGTTAACACATTATTTAATATTCATTTACTATTCATTTACTATTTATTTACTGTTAACATATTATTTAATATTCATTTACTATTTATTTATTCTTAAATTCTTTCATTCATTCTAAAAATAAGATGCTATACTTTGTATACTGAATGCTAACTAATTTTAAATTGATGATAATTATCCCATTAGTACAAATAAGTTTCTAAACTTTAATGAACTTGTTTTTTTAACAGATACATGATATCTTATGGCCTTGCAGAGATATAAAAATGTTTAAAATGTAGTCAATGAAGCTAAGAAAATTTCCCATTAAGGATATAAACTATAAATTAATTAAAAAAGCATTTCACGGAGACATTAGTAGGCCTTGCATATTCATGTGGATGATACTTTTTTTGATAAAATCTACTGTTTTTAAACGAATACAATTTATTTCAGGAATATTCAAACACAAAATACTACAACTTACAATACAATTGTAGCTTCAATTACAATCTATAAGTTGCGGTTTAAAAAAGATTCGTTTTTATTAAATATAATTTCATAGGTGGAAATAGTTTCTTACACTACTTGTCGATTATTAAGTTATTAATAATTCTGCCTTGTTATATTAACACACATATTTACAATTATACATATATACCTATAACACATAACTATCTACCAATGAAATGACTTTGAGCTAATTGCCACACGTGATGACGTAGTTGAAATGGAACATCCAGGATTTTCTTTGTACAAAAAACTGCAGGGGAAAAAATGATAAAAAACGTCTCAAGATTCGATAGGAAGTGCAATTCCTCGAGAGTGACAAGTCTCAATAATGTTGGATCGTGCAGAACGAAATATTGTAAAAGTGATTGATGCTTGAGTCCGGTAAGGTGTTTTTAATCGATAAAATTGTTTTGCTTTGATTTACAAGGCAGAGATTGTTTTGCACTTTTGTAAAATATTCAGTGCGAGCTATAATTAAATTAATGAGCGAAAGACGGGTAGGTTCGGAAGCCGAAAATTCAGAGAGCCGGGTTCCGCCCATTAATCTGGCCACGATAGGTGCCTAATTGCTTATATTACAAAAATCCCATCTTCCTCCGTGATACTGCGCTGCAATGTGTACATGCATCCATGTTTTCTTCAACAAAACAGTTGCTTTCAAAAAGCAGCTATTAGAAACAATTAGATATGCATCATAGGCTGTAGACAATGATACCGTACATGGACACATGACTTCCATTGTTTACCATAATGGCGTACTTTCAAAAGAAAAGTTATTTTCCAATTTATCTTAAATTACAGCTTACTTTCCACAATATAGAAAATAATAAGCGGACTAAAAACAATGAAGAACAAAAAAAAGACAAAAACACCAAAGAGACAGAAACACCAAAATAAAAAGAAATCAAAAAGGAAACCAAAAGAACGAAAAAAGCTGAAATAAAAGAAGTAAAAAGCAAAGGAAAAAATAAAAGAAACAAAAAAGAGAAAACAAAAAAGAAACAAACACAATTGTGATGAACAAAAAGTGGTTAACGTTTCGGTACTTTTATTGTAAAAAAATCCGTTTTTGAAGACGATTATGTTTTTAGGTTTTATAGTCCCGAATTCGATGCTTAATCTTAGTTAACGTTCTATACCTGTGGTGATTTTTTTTATTCGATTGCTGTATTAGGATTAACGATCATCATTGTGATGAGCAACGTACATGGAAAATTCTGATCCTAATGACTAGAAACGTTGTAAATCACACATGAGGCCATTAATATTCATGGGTTCAATGCGTCATGGTTCTCCTTATTTCTGGACAGTAAAGCCAATTGTGCAGTGTCAATCATTCTTCAAAATTAAACGAATTTTCTTTTTTACATCAACTTTTTCTAATTTTCATAAAATGCCATGTAATTTTTATTAAAATTTAGTTTCACAGTACCCGTTTTTGTTTTTGTAAAGAAAACTCAAAGTGCAACATTGTCCAATTCCTCCAAATGTTTAATTTGCAATGAGTATATCTTCCTTTAGAAGCAAATGTGTAAAAAAGCATTAATAAAAATTAACTGTCATTTTTCCGTATGTTCTAAACTCTGAGAAGTTTAAACCACTTTCGATGACAATAGTTCCGTTTCCTTATGCAGTTTCAAGATGCCTAAAGATGATGAAATCACATTAGGAAAGTTTGTAACTGCACTTACTATAGTTGAGGTTATGTTAATCACAAAAACTAGTTGTATATAGGATAGTTAAACACGTAGTTAAAAATACTTTGCATGGAATGAAGGTTAACACATTGTAAAACTCAGAAGTATAGGTTATGTGTCAGCTAGTTGCGGTACTTCTGCGCATGCTCAAGTTGAGCTTGAGCATGCGCAAAAGTATACTAGCGCTCAATCAGTATACTCGAGTATGCGCATAACTAAAACACATCCCTTTGTTCCCACAAGAACGAAAGAATGCATTTTAGTTAATGGTAATTCATTTTCCAGGGTTTCTTATAGTCGTTTAACGCCTCAAGCTTTTTAAATGTCACATACGTTGATGGTGTATGGAAAATTTCGAATCTTGTCGATAGGAGTAAAAAGCGTTTGTAAATTAAATTCCAGTTTCTTGAATTCCTAAGGTAAGTGATTTTATTTGCATCATGAAAAGAAATTACAATTTACTTCAACACTTTGCTTTTCTATTATTTACTTATAGAAACTGAGACTTGTATAACGGGTTTCCGCTGTAGAATGTGTATTCCAAGTGGAGTTTTGCTCTCTCTCCGATAGGTGATGCTGGACATGGTTCTCAATCCTTTACGAAGGCCGACGACCTCAAGGTAGTAGAGGTAAACACATTGAGAAGAGATGCCTTTTTCCGTACATCTTCTACACTGGACCCGATACCCAACTATACAGTTTCCTTCCATAATCACGCGAGCTTTCCAGTGTCGTAGATTTGATCATTTAAAGTCTGATAATTTAAAGTCCGATAATCCAAGGTCTGATGATAAAAGATCTGATGATTTAAAGCCAGATATTTCAAGATCTGACGATTTAAAGTCCGATGCTTCAAAATTTAATGATTTAAAGTCTTCGAAGAAAGTATAATTTGAAATAAATGTCTTCTATAGATATAAGACATTTTTACCTTTCAGTCTTAATGGAATTCTAACGTTTGAATCTGTTTGGATCGTAAAAGAGCGACGCAATTGATGGCTGGAAGGTAGTTAAGTCATTAAATGTAGAAAGAGTCATTAGTGGTACGTTCAATATCTCTGTTCAATTAATGAGCCGTTAAAGTTGAATGGAACCGCCTTAATTATAAGCCAGATGAGTTCGGAAGTCTCTACTTCCGGTGAATTGATATGGTCAAATTTTTGCGAAATTTTTTTGTGGTACGGAAAAATGAACAACTACCGGATCTTGGAGAAGGAGAGCAGCAGGAAAGTTGTGGGTTTTTTATTTAGAGGAATGGTTCGTGCCGTAAAGGGTCGATTTCCGGTCCCCAGTGTCTCGCGCCATTGGTCAAGAGACAGCTTAGCATTTCTCGGAGTCTGTGGAAACTTTTTCTGTACACTTGGACTTGGCACTCCAATATTTGCAGTGTCGAGGCAAACTTTAAACTTATAGGACAAACCGTCGTCTCGCTCACTCCCAATATCTCTGTTTAAATACTGAATTCAATACAAATATTGAAGACGTTCTTTAAAAAATTGTAAACACTGACAGCTATTCCTGGATAGTAATCCTAAAGATCGCAAGGAGGTAGGACACAAAATAAAATAAAAACTAAAAAAAAATAAAACTTATTACTATTTTAAAGTTCACAGAAAAAAGAAATACTTGATTTCAATAAAAAAATTTACTGATACTCAGGTTGATAAGAAAAAAGTATATCTGATCTGAATATTAGCATATTTAAAAATTACTTGTAATCAGCAAAGGTTCAGACCGAAATTCAGACAGATGTGACCTGGAATTCAAAACAGACTTTTGAATTTCAAATGATTCAAAAAGACAAGTCCGAAAATCCTATCAGAAATTTTCATAAGGGTAGAAAAATTATTTATAATAATTTTATATCACATGAACTTAAATATCTCACAAAACATAACTTAATAATAAAAATAATAAAAAATAGTAATAAACAAACGTTTATAACTAAATTCACACTGCTCATCATTAGATTTAAATTGATTAAAAGCACTATACATACTTATACATTAGTATTAAACTTTTCTTTAAAATAATAACAATGTTAGTATAATCAAAATAAAACGCCCTCACACAAAAATCGTTTGGTTACACAAATATAAAAGTTGTCTTGAATTACAGTACTTTATTGCTCTCCAATTTAAGAAAGTGCTAAACTTAAAGAAATTTCAGTTTGTATATTTCTGTATTTAAGACTAGATGTTATTAATTAAAAGTGAAAAATGTATTAATTTTGTTTAAGCCAAATCAGCTATTAATTTCAGGATAATTAAACAATTGAATTCAGTTAAGTTACTTAATTTAAGTACAATCTGAATTTAAGAATAACATAAAGTTAAGTATTTTTTACTGTGTTCGTCTTTGCTTTTTTGATATTTCAGATTGAAACTGGTACTACTATCATTCGGGTCGTCGTCTTTTTCTCCAAAACTCAATTGTCAGAATATGCAATCGGTCGAATTTTAATTGTCCGAATCTTTAATTACCCGAATTTGCATTTGCCAGACTATTTAACTCTGCGAACTTGTATTTGTCCGAATATTTATCATCCAAAATTCGCATTTGACAGAATATTAAACGACGAATTTTCTTTTGTCAGAATATCGAATTCTCCGAATGTGCCTTTCTCAGAATATTTAAATTCCTGAATTTGCAATTGTCAGAATATTGAAATCTCTGAATTTGCAATTGTTCGAACATTTAACTTCCCGAATGTTAATTTGGCAGAATATTGAACGCACTGAACTTGCATTTCCTCGAATATATCTAACTTCCCGAATTTACATTTGTCAGAATATTTAACTCGCCGAACTTGCATTTGTCCGAAAATCTAAGTTCCAGAATTTACATTTGTCAGAATATTTAACTGCCCGAATACGGAAGTCAGAGAATTTACATTTTTTCGATAGGAATATATACAAAAGTTTATCTCTAATTGAAAAATACAAAATTTATGAAACATGGATAACCTAAAAAATTTTAGTCTAAGACAATGATAATTTATTTCGTCAGTTTTTAATCAATCGGAAGTTTCTGATTCTAGAATTTTAGTTGATAAGATCGATGTCTGATCGATGTCAAACTATGCGTAAAATATTCTCTCAATTCGTATTCTTAAAATTTACAACGAAGATTTTTTAAGTTTTCAGCCTGACGACAAGGTTACTTCCACTTAGTCTCAAGATTTACGATTGTTTTGGTACATCAGCGCTGTTGCGGAGATGTTGAGCACTCTGTGCGAAGCGATGCTTCTTCAGACGGAAATTTGCTTTACCGACATGAGGTACATGAGATGATAAAACAGATTTCCTTTGCACGTGGATTTAAAATTTTCTACTTTATCTGAAGCACTAAGTATCAATCGATAAGGTCGATAATGTTGAGAATCGAGAAAAGGTGAGACATTGCATAATTAGGATTTTACCGACAGTAACGAGCGAGTTTCTCAGATCGAGATAGACAAGCTACAAAGAACTAGTGAAAGTGAAAGTGCATATGCGCATTATGAAACAAGAATAAATTAATAATATTTATGCACTTTTATTTTCTTTGCTTTTTCAGTCTATTTATTTCTATTGCACAGGATATTTGTTTTTTATTACTCTAAGCAATAATTACGCTAGTTTATTTCTCTAACTACAATTGCTAAACTCATTGCAGATAAATATAATACTTTTGGAAAGATTATTCTAATTTTGGTTGCATATGGTATTTATCCATTTAAATTAGTCGAGATAAATACTGATATTTAGGGGTCCCGTTATGAAAACAAGGAAATTTGAAAAGGACCTATAATCTCGAGATTTGATGAAATGAAGACTAAACATTAAGGGCATTGAAATGACCACGTGCTGACTTGAGTCTCATTGTATTTGGTGGAATCTATTGTAATGTGCAATGTTATTTGACTTTTTAGCTTATGATATATGCTGAGGTAAAGGTAGGGCGATACGCTTGAGTGCTTCATGGTTGAAGGAAGCAACACGGCAATCTTAGGCATATCTTCCTATATAAATAAAATCTGATTTTTTTCTGCTTTATTTAAAATACACAAAAAATGTCCTGGCCTTCTAAAATAATAATTTTAGCAATAACCTAAAATTGTAAGTAAAAAATACATTTCTGTACATGGAAAGAAAACAAAAATTGTTTCCGGAACTTTGTACAGGCACAACAGTTCAGCCGATTGAGATAAAACTTGACATCCTGCGTAAAAGAATTAAATCCTGTATCAAAAGCAAAAAATTGACAATTTTATGAAAATAGATTTATTTATATCAACCTAGAGAGTTGTTTGGTATACATATATTATGCAAATTTGAAACATGAAGAAAACATTGTGAGTTTCGTCGATTTGTTCACGATTCAAATGAATGAGAAAGAGGAGACCTTAAGAAAGGGTGTAAAAGATGAAACAAATAGAAAAGAGAATAGAAAAGTTGTATTTTCATAGTGGCTACTATAAACTATATATAACTATACTACGTTCTTGTTCACGTGTAGAAACTACAACAGTGTGACGAACTCAAGAGCAAAGAGCATCAGTGATACGTGCACAGATTGTCCAAATTGTAGAGTGATCTTTATTCGACACACTGAGTTACAAAATTGCTTAGTGCGTCGCGTCGTTTCTCGTTTGTCGCCGGTACGTCATTCACATTGTAAGGAAAATACCACAACTTTATTGTTCTCGTGTCTATTTTCTGAACTGGATAAGATACGTGACTAAAGCACCTATCAAAGGGCAGAAGACATTTCTTTTATCTATTCTACATTGAACTGCTTCTTATTCTTCTAGTCATATTTGTCATTACGAATACATATGTGTATTATGAATACATATGTATATTACGAATACATATGTATATTACGAATACATATGTATATTACGAATACACATGTGTTTATTATACGAATGCATATATGTATATTACGAATACATATGTGTTTATTATACGAATGCATATATGTATATTACGAATACATATATGTATACATTACGAATACATTATACATACATATGTATAAGCTACATGTTCACCAATTTATATGTATTATTACAACAAATAATAATACATATGTGTCATAGTTAAGATGACAATGCTTCGGTTTGAAATGGCTACAAATAAATATATTCTATGAATAAGTTTTTGTAAGCGTTGTGAAGCAAATTAAAACGAGGTAGATCATTTTAATGAAGAAATAATAATATACAATGCAAAAAGAATTGATTTGAAAATGACTACAAAGTTACCAATATTTTAATTTTAAAAGTCACTCTAAAGTTACTTAAGTCATCAAACAAGACCGGGGTTAGTTGGTGCAAATTTCCCCTCTATTGTTTAAGTTTAATATCTAATTTACGAAAACCTTGTTGGATATAAAACTTAGTCTATATTTTCAACTTTAAGAAAAGTCTGGTTCAAAAGTCAGGTTCAAAAGTCAGGTTCAAAAGTCATTTCAAAAAATTACCACTTTTGGCCATTTTGTGGGAACACTTTCTTTGAAGGCCTGCAATGGCACCAACTTGCCCTGCTGCATGTACCGATGTCAGATGGACTATCAATATTTTATTGTTTAAATGTTGGAACATTGAAAGTAAACACCCCTAATTTTTTTGCTAGCCTATACCATTTTGCAGCCTCTTAATTTGTGAATTGGGTCCTATTCTAGGATCAAGTGGAACAAAATGTACCGGAACCTTAGACCATCTGCCTACGCGCCAGATGAAACTTCTTCCGAAAAAGACATTGAAACCTGCTTTTTTCCCATGAATTGACTATCCGCGATAGAATCTTTCCCAACACTTGAAAAATTACTGTGAGTCATTCTCAAAATAGCATTTAACATTTTGAAAAAGCTTTTATTTATTTTGCATTATTTTGGAAAACGTATTTTAAATACAAAATACGTACTTTAAATACAAAAATCACTCTATTGATGAGAATATAAAAAGGCTGGAGAATTAAAGATTGTTTAATTTAATTAGAGATGTATTGTATTCCCTTCATGTGAAGATAGGTGATGAAGCTGGCTCTAAATTTTTCCTCTAAAATTCAGAGAGGAATTTCCTTTTAGCTCCTCATTAGCAAGAGTTTAGAACTATTTTCCAAATGTTGATATCAAACATCCAGTATATCATAGTGAAGAATGTTGTTTCAATTTTATAGTGCAAAATTTTAATTGACAGAAACGTATTATCTACCACAGAGTTGTTATTCGGTCTCTAGCTTTGTAAATAAACAAAACAAAAGACAAGAATTAGAATGAATGTTAAAAATCAACGGAAAATGTAATTAGAAATGATTTGTTGACAACTTAGAATCACAGAACTTGAGAAAATGGGAATATCTGAGAGAGTGAAAGCAACATTGATCAAGGAGAACACCGGATCCGAATACCATCTGCCTTGTTCCTTTTCTTGTGAGTACGAATAAGAAAATATTTGAGAAGAGCAGGTTATACTTCTCCTAAAGTGGGCGTGAGTTTCGAATGTACCCTTCTATTTCCCATGAACACCACCTTGCATACGTTCTTAGGGAGTTTGGAGAGGTGGACTGGAGCCCTCTGGTGCGGAAGGACAAACACTCTGCGACCCCTCTAGTATCAGGTGTCACTTTTTTTTACAGTAAACTCTCATCCCTTGGGTGCTAGGCACAGATACATAGCCCGAAAAATTGTAAACTACAAGCAATAGAGGAGTCATTGAGAGTGAAAATTGGATGGCCTCTTGTTCCCTTTTTCCTACCGGAAAGCTCTTCTCTTTTTGTCAAGAGATCGGAAACTTTCAAGAGATTTCCGTTCATCAGAGAGGAAGTAAGACAAAAGATTTACCAGGGAACATGAGTTCTCATTGGAGTACTGTTTGAGTCTAAAAAGTAACACCGGATATCTTGATGTAATTAATACTTATTTACTGTAACTGAAACTAGTGTGTTTATGTACTTTATTTTATTATTATGATTATACCAAAATTTGTTTACCGAATGATTACTTACAATAGTAATTACTTACAATTACAATATAACTTTACTTACAATTACAATATAACTTTACTTACAATTACAATATAACTTTACTTACAATTATAATATAACATTTATTTTTTAAAGTAATTATTTTTGGGTTTACTGAATCAAATTTACTGTACTTACAATTATTTTACTTTTCTATTTTACCTTTAAATCTTTACCTTTTTACTTTAAAATAAGCGAAAAATGAAGAATTGTAAATTTTTTACTTTCCGTACGAATTTTTCAATCTTTTTGAATTCCATTTCTGTCCAATTTCATTGTATTCTCTTTTGAGTTCTGTGTGGAAAAATATATATTATACCTATTTGTAAATATATTTTGTATGAAAGAAATAGAAATATCTATTCATGTATCGTAATTACTTTAAGTATTATGGAATACGAAAGAATAGGTTAGAAACAATTCTTTTGAATTCAAAAACACTGAAGTATGTCCAACTATACATGAAAAATTCAGTGTTTATAGTGTAGCTTCAATAGCTCCTCGGTTACGTGTCTGACTTGTGCGTAGAAAACTCGCAAGTTCGATTCTTCGGACAGTTGGATTTTTTTCTGTGTATAAATTTGTAAATTGGAATTAAAAGAAATTGAATTTATTTTGAATTGTTCCCACTGGATATAAAAGAATTAAACACAAATGGAATTCATAAGAATTGAACACGGAATTCTTATAAGAATTGAACACGGAATTCCTATAAGAATTGACCACGGAATTTATATAAGTTGAAAACAAATGGAATTCATAAGAATTAAACAATTTCAATTTTTACTATTTCCTCGCTTATTACTGCGTGTCGAATAAATAATTAACATAAATTTAATGAAACTGAATTATTGTTTAGCAGAATTTGAATTGAAAATGTTAATTGTTGTCAAATTTTTTTATATTATAATCTCCTTGGTGGTTGTAAATTTAAGCTTATGTATTATTTACTGCATATGTATTCACAAAAAAATTATGATAATAATTTTACAAAAGGTATACCTTTTGTAGATAATTACTTACTGAGCAGGTAAATACATACCGATAAATTTAAGACACAAAACTTCTGTTAAATGGGAATTTAAACGGACGAAAATTACATAAATATGGATATTTCAGTTTAATGTGAAATTTGGCAAAGTTATGCTATTTTGCAAAAATAATAAAATGATTCTGAGAGACGCTTTTGTTTAACTAAATTGTAATTTGTATTAATCCTAATGCTCACGATAAAAAGTTTCAAAACAAAATTATTAATAAAACTGATTTGAAATGAATATTGAGTATGAATATTGATATTTAACAAAAAGAAAAAATTTTTTAAAGAATAAAAAGAAAAAATGTAAACAAAATTATCGTCGATAAGTCTAAATGTAATTTAAAATTCATTATAAATGAATAATAAAACTATTGATAATAATAACATTTATTCTATTAATTACATTATTCTTGTATAATAATAATTGATAAAACTCAGTTAAAAGTTGCTAATAATCTAAAGATAACTTTTAGAGTATGCAATTTTGTTTAAATACGAAGGTTTACATTTTTCGAAAGCGACATTTTCTTTGTTTTATTGAGTTCCGAAAAGTTGACAACAGTAAACATAAAATTTAGGAAGCATTGTACAAAAATGTCTTTTTTCCGTTGCCTGAAATACTTTCTTTGAAAAACAACTTGAGCATTGTAACCCATGTCAATAGGTCACAAAAATGTATATTAATGCCGGAAATAACATACTCAAAGTTATTTTGGCTAAATTTAAAGATTTAATTCGGGAAATAGAATCACACGGTACCATTTACAATTCCTTTCAAAAAGTTTTAAAGCCCAAAAAATACTCTATTCCTAAATATAATTTTGTGTATTTGAAAATTTTTTTGACGTGAAGATAAAGTTTGTCTATATCATACAAATAACAAGGAAGCAATTCATGTTTCAATGTTTTATGTTTTAATATTTTATGTTTCAATGTTTTATGTTTCATGTTTCAATGTTTTATATTTCATGTTTCAATGGTTTATGATAAAAAATTTGAATTTACTCCTAAGAATTGATTTTAATTTAAATTGTGTAAAAAGAAGTAACAAAAAACTGGCTATGCCGACGGAGGCTGTCACGAGGTCGGCGGCGCATGTAAAGTCCACAACCCAGTTGTGGAGGGGCTAGCAATTGTCACTTCTTTGTATTAAACCTCGTAAGAATTAAAAAAAATGGATTTACAAAATATTTATGATAATTTAATTATAAACTTTTTATGCTAAAGCACTCAATTTTTTAAAAATGACATTTGTGCAAGTGTTAATTCACCGCCGACCCTCGGGACTGCCTCTACTCTCGAAGCAGCGACGTCGGCGAAATCTTTTTTAATATTAGAATACGTTTATTACACGATATAACATCAGTTGTAATTCCTCTTCGAAAAATGATTCATTACATAATTCTCCGAAACTCTATTTTTTACTATGTTTGTCTCTATAATCTCCAGTTGAGTAATTCTTCAACGATATTATTTATGTACCAGTTTTTTAAAATTTTGAAGAGAAACTTTGTACTTTATTGTTGGATATATTATTTTAAAAAAGAAGAAAAAAACACTCAATTTTAATCTTAAATTCAAGTTTTTTAAAAACCTTTAAATATGTTGGAAAATCTTGTTGTCAAGGGTCATTTTTGTTTCAACTTGAGACAGAAGTTTATTATGAAATGGTATTCTTTTGGGCAGAGATACACATAAAATGGAATGTTTGCTCTATCTTCCCTCCATTTCTTTATTGGAATCATTTATTTTTCTTGTTGATTCTTAGTTCAATTTCAGTAACAGTATAAGCAAGTACAAGTCTTGCTTTATGTGGCATCTGGCTTGAATTACGAGTGTATGGGTTTTTTGCTCTAGAACATTCATCGGAGCAAGATTGTTACAAGCAACTCGCGAGTTCAGTACACTACAAATTCGTATCGCAGT
Organism: Ganaspis sp. Gsp50; assembly: GCA_011057455.1. Lineage (NCBI taxonomy): Eukaryota > Metazoa > Arthropoda > Insecta > Hymenoptera > Figitidae > Ganaspis > Ganaspis sp. Gsp50. The sequence goes on from WNHD01000740.1 coordinate 18,639, forward strand.
CATTACGCAGTATCGCGTAGGATTTGAAATTCGACATAAATCAGACTCGTGGAATCATAATAATGGACTAATTTTTGGTTAACTTTTATACCTTAAGTCGGATAATTGGTACCATGGTCAAGTATAGAAAAATATGCTACGAAGAAATATACTTTTCATAATTGTCTTTAAAAAATCAATTTCAAATTGTACTTCAGAAAATTTGAACTTTTAAATTTTACTCATAAAAATTTGGTTTTAAATTTTATTCCCAAAAATTGTACTTTCGGATTGATTCAAAACATATTGTATCTGAAGTTGTATTTCTAAAAATTGTGCATTTAAATTGCACTTGGAAGAATTGTATTTTCGAAGTGCACTTCAAAAAATTGTATTTTAAACTGAACTTCAAAAAATTGTATTTTAAACTATGCTTCAAAAAATTGTATTTTAAACTGTACTTCAAAAAAATTGTATTTTAAACTGTACTTCAAAAAATTGTGCGTTCAAATTGCACTTCAAAAAATTGTGCGTTCAAATTGCACTTCAAAAATTGTACTTTCAATTGTACTTTCAATTGTACTTTTAATTGTACTTCAAGAATTGTATTTTCAATTTATTGTACTTTAAATTGCACTTTAAATTATATTTCAAAAATTTTATTTTCAATTTATTGTACTTTAAATTGCACTTTAAATTGTACTTCATTGACATGTACTTTAAATTGTGCTTCCATTGTAAATTTTCAAAACTTACATAAATTAATTTAGGTACATAAATAAATTTATAAATTGTACTTCCAGTGATAATCATATATTCTTCTCGTAGTATTGAATATCATGAATCACATGTTACATATGAACATTGATTTCTAAATCGAAGAACATCGATTCATTAATTAATTCGTTAATTAACGATTTGGGTTTATTAAAGAAACAATGATTCATATACGGAACAACTACACAACAGACATAGATAAGCATTACTTTGTTCAACTCATTCCACGTGCAGCATCAACACATTGTGTTATGTTCATTTAAAAAAGAAGATTAATTAGCTGCCTATAAATAATTGATAAAATAATATTGCCAATACTTGATAAACGGAAACAGAAAATGTGAATTTTCAAACAAAGACTCGTAAACGTTTGTAAACAGTTTGCCGTGACAGATGTAGTCGATTATTTGGTAAAAGACAACTTTCAATTAAAAAAAAAGACAACTTTGGATTTCAAAAAGAAGACAACTTTCAATTAAACACAACTTTGAATATAAAAAAAAACAATTTTGAATTTACAAAAAAAACAACTTTCAATTTACAAAAAAGTTATTTTTTAATTTATAAAAAAGTCATTTTTTAATTTATAAAAAAGTCAATTTTTAATTTATAAAAAAGTCAATTTTTAATTTATAAAAGAGTTAACTTTCAATTTACAAAAAAGTCAATTTTCAGTTTACAAAAAAGTCAACTTCCAATTTACAAAAAAGTAAACTTTCAATTAAAAAAAAAAAGAAAAGTCTCAATTGAAAGAAAGACAAACTGTTTTTTTTTAAAGAAAAAAAAATATATGGATGATAAAGAAAAGGCGATGAGAGAAAGGGTTTCTTCTGTTTAAGTTTCTTCTTTTTTTAGCAGCCATTTCACAAAACCTGTTTAAAACTACTTCACTTTAATAAATGAGACTTCAAATCTTTTGAATTTCTTTAGAACCAAAATTGTGCTCCAAAGTGTGAGAACCATCTATACATCACGCATCTCCGAATACAAAAAAACAATCTCAGTAAAATCGGAAGTACTAAAATCGCAATTAAGAAAAACCCTTTCTTCTGTATTACAAAATATCAAGAATTCCATACATTTTGCTAAAAAATAGAACCACTTCATAGATAATATACTCACGGGTGAATAAAACTATCTTCAACTTAGCAAATCATAAACCGCGATTTTTCTTACCTGAAACAAACAAAAGGGAAAATTGTTAGAAAAATAGTCACAAATAAAGCAGTATTTAGTACAAAAAAGTACAAAATTATGCAGTATTACAAAATAACAATAAAATTAAGAAACCAATGCTTCCTATGAGGAAAGCAAAAATTAAAATTAAATAAAATAAAAATCCGAGGAAGCAAATTTGGCATAAAATTATAAACAATAAGGATTTTAACATTCAAACAATAGAGATGATTTTGTTTCTATTCTTATTGTTGTTCTTATATTGTTTGCAAGGAATACTGGGGTATAAAAGGGAAGGAAAAGTTGAACTACAGTTAAGTTCAATGATGATATGTGTGTCATAGGTGTAAAATGGAAAAAATGTTCAAGTCGATGATCTTTGTACGTTAGGCCAATGTAAATACCCTTGAGTAATGTTCAATGTCCACATCCAACCTTAGCATGGTAGAGTGCCTTCACGGAACACCTGGCCATTCGTACGCCCACTTTATCAGCAATCTCGTAAAACTTTACCCGCCACGCCGTGTCTCTATGCAAGAAAAGGTAGTGATACTTGGCTATACAGGTTCACGTTGTAGTTGGCAAAGACGAGATTATAACTGGCCTTTTTAGCGGTTTCCTTCATTCACTCGACCTAGGGTCACTCAAACAGTATTCCGTCCTACCACTTCAACGCAAATCTTAATTTCTTTTTTAACGTCCCAAACCGTCGCATATGCATACAAGAAGTGTCTCCAAACGGTTAAACACATCCACAGGACAAACAAGGCAGAAAGGAAAATAATAGAACAGATAATAGTGCGAAAATAATAGTACGAAAATAATAGTACAAAATAATAGTGCGAAAATAATAGTACGAAAATAATAGTACAAAATAATAGTGCGAAAATAATTGAACAAAAATAATTGTACAAAACTGATAGAGCAAAATAATAGAAAAAAAACTGAAGTCGAGTTGTACTTTAGTGTTCATTTCGAGTGCAAAAATTTTGTATTCATCTCATAAACTCTTTATTTCCTCATAAAGGTTATTTAATTCATTTTTGCATAGAAAAAAATTGCAGAGAAAACCAATGATTTTCAAAATCTTTTAAATTATAAACAATAATAACTTTATATAGAATAACAATAAAATATTTGGTAATAGCTTAAAAGATGTATTTTTATGGCGACTATAAATCCTTCATGGAATATTGAAGTTTACACTAAAATTAAAAACAAACTTTTTTAAAAACAGAATTTTCAAAAATTTTTGTTTTTTAAAAAGTTAATAACTTTGGACTTCTTCTTTTTCCTTTTCTTCTTTCTCCACTTCTTCACAGAAAAAAGAAAGTCTTAAACCGTTTACACAATCAGTTAATTTTGTGGCTAAAAACAAGACTAAGTCATTTTTGGGCTTAAAATCAGTCCAAATTGACACTTATGTAAACGGTTCCAGTCAAAAATGGGCTGAAAACAATACTTCTTTTTTTCAGTGTTCTTTTGACTCTTCTTTTTTTCTTTCTCTTCTTCTTAACTTTCTTCTCCTTCTTCTTCTTCTTCTTCTTCTTCTTCTCCTTCTTCTGCTTCTTCTCCTTCTTCTTCTTCCCATTTTAATTCTTCTTTTTATTTCTACTTTCAATTTTCCTCTCCTCTTTATTTTTCTACTCTTTTATCTTCTTCTTGTGTAGAATGCATTCAAGTGACAAAGATTTATTCAAGAACACGATAATCAAAGGAAAATAAAAATAACTTAAGCTGTAATACGAATCTTATTAATATTAGCTAACTGTTAATAGTCGTCTAACAATGAACTTCTCCAAATACTGAAAATTTTAATGCAGGAAGTGTTTCCTTTATTTGAAAAGTTTCTAATAAAAAAGGTAAAGCAACTTTGTGTTTACATTCGACATTCTCATTCTCAACAAAAGTTTTGAAAGCATTGCAAAAGAGGATGTTGTTACGTAAATTTTGAACCAACAGTTCATGCTTCGTTTTATTTCTTTTTGCTTAGTAAAAGTGTGAAGTTCGTGGACCTTTTATTTCCTTAGGAAAAGGCGCTCACGATGACTTTAGATTTTCGAGTAGCACTTTTCTCACTCACTATTTAGTTCCATATGGAACTATTTAAAGTAAAGGCCTATTTCAGTTCCATATGGAACTATTTAGTTCCATATGGAACTGAAATAGACCTTTACTTTAATTAACCTCACTGTCCCATTAAATAAATCTTATTCGATGACATTTTTGCTATTCAGACAATTATCCGAAATGCGAGATAAAAATTAAGTCATCGGAATTAATGATTTCAATCAATTTTTCTGGCAATTTGAATTTATCGAAACGAGAGATTAAAAGTAATCATGGGAATTAAAATTTGGTGTATTCAAACATTTAAAATTTTGCATGTTTTCGTAACCATCACAAATTGCAGTGTATCCTCTGGACTTTTGCAGGTCTAGGCTTCAGCCAGAAGTCACCTATAAAGCTTCTATATCTCAGCAATTGCAGACTTTGTGTACAGAGTAATGTTACAAGTACTAGTGTCACTCTGCAGACCGTGAAAGAAGAATACTGTGTTGTACAACGACAATTAAAATCAACAAGCCTTTACTCGTGCTAAACTTAGCGTGCTTCGTTATTGTACGAGTGCATGTTTCGTCCTCTAGTCATCTTATGTTGTTCACATTATCCAGTAGTACTAGAGAAATATGTACACACACCCATTATGGAATTTCTACATTAAAAATCTTAAGAGTAATAAAATCTACATCAAAATACCTTTGCACGATTTCAAATCTTCTGAAACAGACGTATATTCAATCATCTCTTTATCATTCAAAGAAACTAACATTCGCATAGATGATAAGTAATCTTAAAGTGACGGAAACTGCCCTAAATGATTGTCATTCAGGTCATAATTTAGGTCAATGATTGTCATAAATTTCGTCCATCTTTTGCTTATTTATTTTTTCTTCCTTTGTTTCTCCGTTACAGAAAAATCCTGGGATCGTTTTGAGTTGAGAACGCTACTCAATTTGAACCTAACGAAATGTGAACCGCATCAAATATGAACTGCATTAAATATGAACCGTAGTATCACATTCTATGTGTCGTTTGGCACTGCTCAATTTGAACTCGCAACAAAAGTGAGTTTTCTATGTAATTTCCTTTTTTAAATTCGATCTTTGGCTCTCTTTCGAATTCTTTACAATAAATTGCATCGTGTTTAAACTGCAGTTTTCGGAAATTAGAAATATGTTCCTTCTGCGAAACAAAATTTATTTTGGTCGTCAACGCTTTTGCATTATTCACAGATGAACTTTGATGTGTGTACGTTTAAACGTATATATTTGATGTGTGTACATTTAAACGTATATATTTAATGTGTGTACGTTTAAACATATACGTTTGGTGTGTGTACGTTTATGTCTGCAGACATATGTTTACATATGTACGTGTACATGAAGTTGCATATGTTTATGCATATGTACAAGTAATTCGTGTACTTTGCTTGTATACGCGTACGATGCATTATGAATACTAAAGTTTTCTTTCCGAGTGAGAATATCTAAATATCTGAAACAATAGGTACCTACGTGTGTCGTTGGAATTCATCAATTACGTATTGAAATTTCAAACAGACCAAACCTGAAACTTTACTGCTAAGGTAACAACACGTTTGGTACAATGCACCTTTATTATTAATTAGGCCTTTCAGTAAAAGTACATATTATACACTTTTCCCATATACATACGATTAATACGTTTCACTTTCTCACCAAGTCTTCATGGCTTATTTTTGCCATTTTTATTGTTACTTTAGAAATTGAAAAAGTTATTTCACGAAAATTGTCAAACCATATAAGAAAACGATTAAGAACTCAAGAAATGGAAATCGTTATTTATTTCTTTATTCATATAAACATTTGCAAAATATATTCGTGGCATTCTATAAACCGACTCAACATATTAAAATTCACATTTTTGATTTGACTGAAATTTTTCCATTTATTTGTATTACACAAAAATGTATCTACATAAAAATATGCAAAATATAATTGCAAGTATTTTCCATCCACATTGTAAAGCCCCTTTTGGAACTATTTTGCAATTTTTTTTAATTTTGCAACGTAAAGTATTCGAAAAAGAGTTTGACTCCACTAAAACAACGTTGATAAATCATGCGTTATATTGTAACTCGCATTCAAATTCTAAATTGACATACTTTATTTTCGTTTCATGACTAATAATCTTATGCGCAAGATAAAACTACAATCGTAAAACGGAGACACAATTTCGCAGCAGACGTAATATCACATCAACAGAGCGATGGTTTACTTAACGAGTCTACTAACAATAAGCATCATCTGCTTTTATTTTTAGCTGAATACGAAATTTTTACCAATCAATGTAGAAATTGATACATTGTGCCTCTTTTTGCGCCTTTATTTACGAATTTTGATCAAATATGGGAAATAATAAACATCACAAAAGTGGACGTTTGTCGTCTTCACAATAAATGATGTTAGGTTTTTTGTTATTGTTTGTCCGACTGAAGCTAATTTCAGTTATAAAGCGATTTTATATCAATTTCTGTACTGGTTGTCGCAATCAATATTATTAAAAATAGTTGTTGAGGTAAGTTATGATTTTTAGTAACACTCCAAAAATAGTTCATAATGGAATATTTGCACTTCTTAAATCTTAATAAGCTACAAATATCCTTAAAAATATACAAATAACCTTAATAACCTAAAAATTACTTTAAAACTCTATAAATAATCTTAATAACGTAAAAATGACCTTAATGGCCTACAAATAACTTTAATGACCTACAAAAACCTTAATAACCTACAAATAACCTTAATAACCGACAAATAACCTTAATAACCTTCAAATAACCTTAATAACCTCCAAATAACCTTAATAACCTCCAAATAACCTTAATAACCTCCAAATAACCTTAATAACCTCCAAATAACCTTAATAACCTCCAAATAACCTCCAAATAACCTTAATAACCTCCAAATAACCTTAATAACCTCCAAATAACCTTAATAACCTTCAAATAACCTTAATAACCTTCAAATAACCTTAAAAACCTACAAATAACCTTAATAACCTTCAAATAACCTTAAAAACCTACAAATAACCTTAATACCCGCCAAATAACCTTAATAACCTCCAATTAACCTTAATACCCTTCAAATAACCTTAACACACTACAAATAACCTTAATAATCTCCAAATATCCTCCAAATAACCTTAATAAGCTTCAAATAACCTTAAAAACCTACAAATAACCTTAATAACCTCAATAACCTTCAAATAACCTTAATAACCTTAATAACCTCCAAATAACCTTAATAACCTCCAAATAACCTTAATAACCTTCAAATAACCTTAATAACCTTCAAATAACCTTTAAAACCTACAAATAACCTTAATAACCTCAAAAATCTACAAATTTATAACCATAATAAGCTACAAATAACCTACAAATTTCAGGTGTAAATATAATAAACCTAAACATTCAGGCGAAACCCGAGTCGAAATTTAACATAACTTCTCTTGGAACCTGATGAAGCCCTACTTTGATCTCTTTAGAGTCCAGTAAATCCACTTTTTAATCTTGCAGTGTAGAAATGAAAATTTTACGCCACGTGTTATGGGTTCAAAATGGGGTCTATTTTACCCTACTTTTCATCCTTATTAATTCACTAGACCTTGAAGATGTAGGCTCAAAGGAGGGTTTAAATTGCGATTCGGGAAGATAGAAATAAATTATCCTTGATCCTCTTTGTGGTGCAAAGTGAATAGTATAAATAAATAGATTATTGTTCAAGATTTACGATCTGATGATGATTATTAAATACGTGCGATTTTAGACCCTTAGATGAGATTTTCAATTTTTCTGGCTGTTAAGCATGGGAATGATGGCGTTTATTATAACGCCATATTCTAAGCTTCTTGAATACTTATTATCAATGGAAATGCAAGCAACTGTGTGAAAGAAGTGAAGGACGAAATGGTCAATGCGAAAGAACTGAAGAGATAAGTTCTCACAAGTACCATTTGTACCACACTAACATTTTTACCACACTAACATTGATACCAAACTAGCATTTTTACACACTAGCATTTTTGCCACATTATCATTTTCACCGCATTATCATTTTTACTACACTGTCATTTTTACCACTCATTTTTACCACACTACTATTTTTCCACGACTCTCATTCATATTGTTTGTGAGATCCTTAGATTCATATAATGTTGCGTCGCACGCTTCGTTAAAGTATGATGATAAGAGTGAGAAAATTAATTATCAGTTGTACTTGTAAAGGAGTGCATATATAGGTCGTTGAACGTCTCATTATACAAAAGTTGATAAGTATGACATTGTTTAATTGATTCCACGTGCAGCTTTAACACTGTTTTTAGTTTTTATCTATATACAATAGAACGACAAATACTTTGTCTAGCTACCTTCAACACTTCCAAGCATAAACCAGAAAATGAATTTTACGTTGCAGGTATAGACATCACTGCAAAAATGGTTGTCTTATTTCAAGACGTCTAGACATTTAAGACATATACTCCCTAAGGGTGGAAAATTGGAAATGTGTAACGTAAGACGCTATTAGACTAAATTTTAAGATGCTACGACTTAAAAATGGATCCAGAAACGTTTCAAAAGTGACCCCAAAAATGTCTTGAATCTATTTTTGTTGATCGAATTTGGTGCTTTTACCTTTGGTTTTGTTTTTTAAGAACAAATTTCCTACAATTGCCATCCAGTCGAATAGTTTTTGCAAAATCTTGAACATTGATCATACAATGCCTTTATCAACTTTGATACTGCAATGTGTCTAGAATGTCGATCTTGTAACGTTTTCAATGTTGATTTTGCAAAATCTTTAATGTTGATTTTGTAGCGTCTTCAATGTTGATTTTCTAACGTCTTCAATGTAGATTTTGTAACATCTTTAACACTGATCTTGCGAATTCTTAAGAAATTGAATACTGACTCCAAAATCAATGACTTTGCAATACCTTGAAAATTAATCTCACAAACACTGCAAAATATTTGAGTATAATATAAAATTGTCGAAATGTCTCAGATTTGTTAAATAATATGAGAAAAATGAGACAGGGTTTTAAATTTCTCACAAGCCCGCATAAATATAGGGAATACTAAACGGTAGCGATATGGGTCACTTGAGGACTACAAATTGTCCATTAAGTTTGTCTTTTTAATTAACACGATCATCGATCAACATGTTGCGGTCATACGGAGCATGGGGCAGGATTATCGAATTAGTAACACTGCCCGGTTTAAGACCGTGAAATGCATTTCTCATTCGACGAAGAAGAAGATTATGTGAGACTGATGATGAAAAAGCTGTTAACGAAAAGAACTTCTAATTATTCTTTTAATTTGTACGACTTATAAGCCTTGAAACAAGCGACGAATGACCCTGAGAAACTCGATGCCAGGAATGAAACGGGCGATGTTGTAAAAACAGTTTAGGTTATAAAAACGATATGTGAAATAGTTCTAATTACTGAACTGTTAGCTGTAGTTTGTTTCTTCTCAAGAAACAATAAAATCTTCTTGTAGAATTCGTTTCATATTGCAAGAGATAATATAGGAGTTTTTAAATTGCAAGGAATGTTTTAATTGCATATTGTAATAATATATAGTTATGTGCATGTAACGATTATGTTATAATAGTTGAGTTATATTGTATTGTACTTTATTATTTGGACTGCATTGCATTTCAATATATTTAATTGCATTGTATTTTTTAGTATTGCATTGTATTATATTGAATTGAATTTAATACAGTTCGATATAAGGAAAAACAATTCAAAACAAAGCAAACTGCAATACAATACAATGCAATACGATTCAATATAACGCAACTTTATACAATATATTAAATATAATTCAATATAATGCAACAAATTCAATATAATAAAATGCAAATAATTGCATATAAAATTGCACATAATTGTAATAAATTTTATTGCATTGCAACACATTAAATTGAATTACATTGTATTATATACTGAATTATATTAAATTATATTGAATTGTATTGCATTGTATTATATTGAATTGTATTGCATTGTATTATATTGAATTGTATTGCATTGTATTATATTGAATTGAATTCAATACAGTTCGATATAAGGCAATACAATTCAATACAAAGCGAACTGCAATACAATACAATGCAATACGATTCAATATAACGCAACTTTATACAATAAATTAAATATAATTCAATAAATTGCAATACAATTCGATATAATAAAATGCAAATAATTGCATATAAAATTGCATATAATTGTAATAAATTTTAATGTATTGCAACACATTAAATTGAATTACATTCTGTTATATATACTGAATTATATTAAATTATATTGAATTGTATTGCATTTTACTATATTGCATTAATTTGAATGAAATGCTATAAAAGTGAATATAATTCAATAGAATTCAATATATAAATGCGATGCAATGCAATTAAATGGATTTGTATTTTATTAAATGAGTTGTGTTGCATTAAAATTGAATTGTATTGCTTTTTATTGTAATGATTCGCATCAAATTCCATTGTATTGCACTTTTTTTTAATTGTATTGCATTTAATGTAATATAATGCAATGCAAAAGAATGTAATACTAGTCAATTTACTATAATGTTAAGAAATAGAAAAAGAACAATACAATTCCATATAATATAACCGAAATTTATTGTATTGCATCGCATATTATAATGAATATCAATATATTATATTGAATTAAAAATGCAATTTATTGAATTGCTTGTCATTATATTGAATTCCATTATATTATACAATGGAATGCAATACAATAATAAAGCAAAGCAGTTCTATAAAATGGAATATACAATTCTATATCATTGGATTGAAATTAAATGTGTTTAATTGTATTTTACTATATCGGATTGAATTGCATTGCATTATATTGAATTATATTGAATTGTATATTACATTATATTGAAAGAAATTCAATATAATTCAATATATTGAAAGAGATTCAATATAATTCAATATATTGTATTGCAATTCAATATAATTAATTATATAGAATTGCAGTATAAAATATAATTATATTGCATTTCATTTAATTGCACGCAGGAAAAGCAAAATGTTAAATTTCAAGATGAATTTGGATTTTTACAGGTAAAAATTTTTACAGGCCTGTAGAATTCCAATTTATCTTGGAATTTAACAGGTGATGCATTGAAAAATAACATTCTGTTTTTCCTGTCTGAATTATATTGCATTTTATTGTATTGTATTGAATTGCATTACCCATAATATAAAATTTTGTGAATAGTAATGTTCCGTGTATTATATTGAATATATTGAAATATATATATTGTAAATAATTGAAAGCAATTTTACAATTTCGATTTGAATAGTTGACATTTTTGTTAGATTCCATCATTGACGGTCAGTCACCTCCAATAACTAATGGCAATGAGGTTCTATTAAATTCTCATACATCGTCTTGTTTATAGACAATTGTCGGTTCAATATGAATAAATTTAGACTTTGGATCCAGATCGCGATCCAGATACAATTAATACAGTAAGATATCTATACAGAACTGTGATCTGCGTACTCTGCTCAGAAAAAAATAATAATATGTATACAAGACTGCTAAATTTTAGTAAACTATATTTTCATTAAAATACAAGAAAGAAAAGATGAATTTCAGCGTATAAATCCAGAAGACCAAGATTCAATTAATTCTGAAACTGCCTTATCAACGGGTCCATCAGCATCATAATTTAAAAACAAAATATTACCGATCTTAATTGGTATGCAAAACGAATACATGATTCGTGTTCTAGCTTAAACATGTGCGGCATAATAATCGGTTTCTAAAAGTTTGAGATTTTAAAAATTCACCAAAGAATTACATTTATACGTTTCTATATAAGATTTTTCCCACATAAAAGCGGATCTATTAATTAATTCGCTGTTTCCTAAAAAACAGAGAATGTACTTTGAAAATAGACTATACACTTTTTCCTTTTTTTTTGCAATTGCAAAGTTTTCAATTTTCTAGTTCTCATAATATAACAGCATTTTTTCAGTGTATAACAATGATATTTTTCTACGTGTCGCTCTAAAAAAATGAATTTTATAATCTTTTATGCAGGGATACATTTTTGTAATGTTGCAAATCATTATTTCTATTTTTCTAAGTTGTTGACAGGAATGCAAGGAATTATAATGCTTTATTAGATGCGATAAACAAAGAATCACACGGCTATTCTAAAGTTAATATTCTACGAATCTCTTTACTTTGAACATCAACAGAGATTACGTAACTTTTCGTTTCTCACACGTCCGTGCATATTGTATCGCATACATTTTACGTTTTCTAATTGCAGCATATTTTTTCAAATCAAGTTATTCACAAAAAGTTTTTTTCTTTCAATACAAAAATGTCAATTTTGCAACACAACAACTTTAATTTTTCAATACAAAAATGTCAAATTTTCAAAACAACAATATCAATTTTACAAAAATGTTTTCCTAGGAAAAAAAATTCTAATTTTTCGTCTTTTAAAATTTTACAGGAACTCTTAACAAGAGAATAGCAAATTAAATCGTTAATGAAGAGCCGCAAATTGTTACAAAAAAAACTTTCTTTAAACACCTGTTGTTCCAAAAACTAAAAATCATCCACAGTTTTTTATTTCAAAAGGAAAAACGAACTTTGAAGGATTAATCACTGTATCCCTAACCCTAGAAAAAGTAAATGAGTCCCCTAACGTACAAATTCTTTTTTTACAGGGTAATGCTTCAGTGTCGACACTTCCGTTTCAAATTGGTCGGTTTGCCCAGGTTCGAAACGTGTCCTTCCGGTGCATTGAAACGCCCTTGTCTCTATTACATTGTTCGCTCTTCTGCCTTTTCCACTCTCTTACTTTCTTTTCCTCTCGCTTTTTTCTCCTCTGGTCTTTTTTCCCTCAGGGGTCAGTTTTCTCCTCCGCATCACTATTACATACATGATCAATACGCATCTCTTTTTCCTACCAGTCTCGATGCAAGAGTTGTACATTTCAGTTGTAAGTCTCACAAGAGTTGTACATTTCATGTCATTGTAGATCGCAGAAGCTAGAAGCACTGCACATTAGGCAATTACTGAGACCTACAAGTCCGATGCGCAACTTTATAAAGTACATAGCACCCAGAGCTGGTGCTCCGTCTTGGTTCCCAGAAGCCCTTTCAGCCTTCGGGACGTGGGAAGCGAAAGGCAGTAGACTTCTGCACGCACATGTGTGCCCTGAGAAATGGGTGGCGCCCGAGCATGTGTCGAAAAAAGATATTTTATCAAGGCTCCCAACAAACGAGAAAACCTCTTCAACAAGGGCCATCCAGCTCTAAAAGGAATTAACACAATTTTTCCAAGATAATAGCATTCAGACAATCGTCCGTTACCCAAGTTCACATGACATCCTTCTTACCTGCCAGGACTTCTTTAACTGTTCTTTTTCTCATTGCGATCACACACACGTACACACACACGTTTTGACACACACAGATGTAAATACACACAGTTATATATGTGACACGATCTGAAGAAAGGGACCTTAGAAGCATTTGAAAATAGGTTATGTTTAATGGTAGTTTTTTCTTGATAAATGCTTTCGTTTTAATTATTTGCATCCAAA